>CP137669.1:2241051-2338634 GCA_037976565.1 Mesocentrotus franciscanus | reverse complement strand
AATTATAAACCTTTAGGTCAGTAAGGAACCCCATGACTTTTACAAGCCGATCGCCTGTCTGATTATAAAGATATTTATGATTGGAAATAGAAATCAAATTTTGCGCTGTCCTAACAGGCGTTTTCCTAACGGTTTTCATAACACTACAATCTATTGGGAAAAATGAGTATGGTAAAACCAGTCACTCAAAGATTTTTACTTTTTTGAGCAACTTCATAATCATTTTGAAGCGCAATTTTTTTCAGGGCTTCAATATTACACCATATATCACAGACTCTGATAACACGTAGGGCCATGCATCTCAGATTTAACATTGTTAAACGATGCCTTTAAGATGACAGAGAAGGACAAGTTATAGAAGATGTCATCAAATGAAAAATAAAAGAGAAGAAACTATGAGTACTTAGAGAAAAGGTGAAAGCAAGGGAATGATAGCAATCAATAGAGTGAATGTATAACAGAGAGGAGAGAAACAGATGGAGTGAGTGAGAGAGAGAGAGAGACAGAGAGAGACAGAGAGAGAGAGAGAGAGACAGAGAGACAGAGAGAGAGAGAGAGAGAGAGAGGGGGCAATATTCATAGTGTAGGCATAACCATCAAAGCCATAAAAGGGTGACAAGTTGTGTGACTACTTGCTAGAGTCCTAGCTTTCAAAGAAGAAAAGAAACTTGATTTAAATACTTCACTTTTGGGACTTCTACACTTAATTGGCTTGATTGATACAGAAAGTTCACAACCTACATCTTACATCAAGATGGAAGAATATATAGTAGGCGGAGCTCCCAGTGGGAAATGTATATTTTTCTTAATGATGATCTGTATAATGTATTGAGTGTTGTTACCATGGTGCTTGATGTAAAGTATTGGTTACTGCATGGGGTGAGTCAGTATATCTTACATTATCTGAGGTGGGGCTGCACACGGTCATGTGACCTCAAGAGACAAAGTCATGTGACAAGAGATGATTTGATAGACCTTGTATACAAATAAAACATTGATTGTTACTCCTTTGATTTAATTACTGTAGTCTAGATGACCTTTCTTGAATTACTTTCTGTCTAGATATTTATTTTCGTTTCATAAGTGACTCAATCCTTTCCTCCTTAGTTCATACCCCACCCCTAATTCTAATAGAAAATCACTTTTTAATACAAAAATTAGTCTCTTATTGTCAGTATTGGGCTAAGCAATTTATTTGTATCCTTGAGTTGTTTCTCCAGATGAGTGAGTGACATGAATTAGCTGCAATTAGACTGATGAGTTAAGTTACCATCTTTACATATGTGTGCTGCTTTCCAGAAGGCAAAATAATCAGTCCAAACTAATATGTAGGATGGAGAGGAAAGGGCAGTTTCTTTCATTAAATGATAGAATCTGAGAGATGATCCTAATCCAGATGTACTCGACCTTGCCTTTCAGATATTAGTCTTGTAGTTTCAGACTTATTTTGGGGGGAAGTAAGTCCAGACTTAGTGCAACTTACCTTACAAGTTACCCTACAATTTTAGCAATGCAGTGCATATAGGCGTGACATTTATGCCAGAGTGTACTTTTTACATTCATAACTCAAGAACATTATGTGATGTTATAATTTTGTATTACATAGTTTTTGTAGGATGAAGAAAATATTGAACTTAAAATTTTCAAAATCAGCATACCGATTCCCAGTGATAAATAGATTTTGAATCAGGTTTGTACTCCCAAGACTACAAGTCCACGTTCATGGCCTTCTTCGTGTCCCTGTAGTTTATCAATTTTGTTCAATTAGGGAAATGGGTATGTCAGAGTACCGCAACGGACCATTGTGCGATCTATCTTCGTTTGGCGAAATGGTAGACACACTTTCGGACCCTGCTACACTCAGCAGGCAATACTCAGGAGGCGTGTATGGTTCAGATGAAGTGCAATAGGTTTACATCCTCTTTCTCATTATCCAATTACTGTTCAGTGGATCTTATGGATCTACCAGCAACATTGCCTTTGCCTTCATGTCATACTTTATCAGACTCTCCTCGATAATTGGTGGGTTTGATTTAGAAGTGGCTTCAAATAACGTTCTTGAAATATTGTGTGCCATTGACATTCATAACATCTCTTCAAGGAGAGTATCTATTCATCTTGTTTCCCCAAAATGCTATTAACGTAACTGTTTGGTTCCTTGAGGTTGAAAGTTCATGATTGATGCTGATATGAAGATATGTAAACTGTTAACTGTATATCAGTTACAAATAATGTGAAACTGAAGAGAAAAGCAACATTGAGAATATTGATGATAAAATGCATATCATATGGATATCATATTTTGGAATAAAATCTTGAGGTATATGTATACTCATTGAAATATGCTGCAGGCCTTTTGTTGTGTATGAACTTCTGGTATCTGGTATTTTAGCACCATGTTCAGATGTAGGGATAACGGTATAATGCAAAATGTGTTTAAAAGAAAAAAATATTCAGGAAAGACAAAAATGTCAAAATACTATTCAGATACATGTATATTGAATAGCCATAGCATATTGAATCAATTAATTACTTTCTTAAATTTGGAACTTCAAGTTTTCCAAGAGAAAAGATTAGTACTGTATTGTAGGTCTATATGTATTTTCTTTTTCATTTACAATTTCCCAATGACACATATGTGTGACATGTTTTCATCTGTTTCGTACCTAGTACATCTTGATTTTAAAACTAAAAGGATGAGGTTGATCAAACTAAAAACAAGGTAATAAAGCCCATGATTGTTTGAGTACAGTATACATGTGATTGACTGTCACATGTGGTATGATTTCATTCCCCAAGATGGATTTACACTTGATGAAAGACAAGCTTGAAAGTTGCCCCTCTCTGGTGACATGACTACAGGATGGCTCATAAAAAACAGGAATAAACTTTCTTCTTCTACACAGTTTCTCTCATGAAAGAAGTAGGCCTTAAGTTTAACCAAGGAGCTTGGGTATACCTCCATTTGTAAATGACTATAGTAGCTTGGGTTTTGTATTGTTATTTTTTTGTATTGATGATGTATGAAAAGGATCTTCTACTGGGATGATTTACCCATTGCTAAAGGGAACTCTGGGATCCTGTATTAAGCCTATGGGAATATTAGAATCCAGTATAGTTAACAAGTTTAAATTCATACATATCTTTCACATCAGAGTCATGACATATTCAGCTGTGCATCTTTACAGTTTATCATCTGTAAGGCGCAATGGAGGCGAGATGGCTCAGTAGTAGAACAGTGGTCTCATTCCCGGGAGGTCCCGGGTTAAAAACCAAATCTATGCGCTCGAGCCTTTAAGTAAGGCATTAAACATACAAACAAATCATAATAAGTGAAAATAAAAGAGGAGTTATACATAACCAATTTCATTAATTGTATGAATCTAATAAATTTATAAAGTAATCTTTTTATTCACAGAGTGTATAAGTTTTATAATGAAGCTCATAGACAATGTGAATTGTAGAGAGCCCACAAAAAAATTACATAATTTTAATATGCAGCTTCTTTAAAACCTTCAATATATATTGTAGCTCGTGTTATATGTTTTGTGTCACTGTGTATCACATCATACACAAAGTATCAATATTCAAGAGCATATCATGTAATGCCCCGCCAGATATAAAATGCTGCTGTGGAGAAATTAAATCTGGACCTGATTTAAAGGCTATGATCCCCTGAAATTGAACTTCAGTAAATCCCTGTTAATGGAAAATTTGGATATCATGAGCCAGCCAGTAATTCTCTCCATATTTAGGGATATATCTACTTTATCCTCCCTGTAGAGTAACTAGAAAATAGAAATATGGTAAAAAGAATACTGGTATAAAAAAGAAAGGTGATCAGAAATTAAGGAAAAAATTGGAAAAAGAAGGTATTTGAGTAACCAGGGTTTTTTTGGTTTCCATGTGTGTTTTTTGTTTGTTTTGTATCCTCATCATTATACACTTTTTTCAATATCTTTTTGTACCATTATTTTTCTCTCACTGATTCTCCCCTCTCCTTTTCTTTGTTGACCCTTATTTCATCATATGCTTACTATTTGTTTTGAGTTGAAATTTGAACTGTGTCATTTCAGGTTGCAAGTTAGTGTAAATGAAAAATTACAAGTATTATTTCTTGTCCATTCTTAACAGTTGGTAAAATGAAACTTCAGTTATTATTTGTTTTTCAGAATTGATTCCCTGCGAATGAATCAACTTTTGTATGGATTTTCAACCCTTTACTGAAAGTGTAAACATGTTCTTGTTTTATTGCACATTAAGACTAATGTTGGATGATATGATCATACCTCAGCAATTGCAAAACATTAATATATATGACAATAGTATCAAAGAAGCAAGTGTCATTGGTATTTCTAGAGTTTACTTTACCTGTTTTTCAACACTATAATTCCAGAATGAGTAAATACACTTGCATTTGTTAATACTTCTACTAGATTTGATAAAGTTACATTATATTAGCAAGATATTGAGAGATATTCAGTGTAATGGAAAACAGAAAATTTCAAATTCTGCAACCTACCCATGGATTGATCAGTTATTCTGACTGAAAGTGCTACCTTGTCCAAATAAAACAACAAAGAATTGAATAAATAAATAAATGATGTTATCAATATACCCGCAGTGATATTAATGAAAAATAAATTTATAGCATTGGGTGTGTGTTATATATCTAAGAAATATTTGTTTAACACCAGTCACATTTTGACTAATATTTTAACTGAACATACAAACTATGACTCATATGACTTGATTTCCCCCTAAAGTTTACCCCTGTGCTACTGCAATTTATTCTTGTTACATTTCCTAATGATGGTAGACATCCTTTAAATTTTCCAGTATCGGATTTCCAGGTGCTCTTTCCAGTTCTTACCATGAATCTTTAACCTAGAAATTGAGCCTTGCACTAGATGTGAACCACTCAAAGGGCCCCATGGGCCTTCTTGTGTTATGATTAGAATAAATGTACCAATCATTAGGTGTCCTGATTACTTACCAGTGTCGTTCTCCATCTATTAGAAATCTCTCTCCTTTTTACGGAAATGGGTGTTTTTAGTACAGCACAGGTATCACAAATTCCAGGAGGGTCGCTATCTCGTTTTCTGGGCGTTTGTATTTCGTTATTTTCATTTCATTTTGGGGTGTTTTTGTGTAGTATTAGTCATTTCTCTATGGGATTGATTCAACCTACAGATGATAGTGAATGGGACATGGGGGAATAATGGGAAGAGGGACGGTAAACTCTGAAATGGACAACTGTTTATCTTGTTGCCATGTTGTACATGTTGATGAAGATAGAATGGTTGGAGATGGTTTAAGGGATATTTATCAGAGAGAGAGAGAGAGAGAGAGAGCGAGGGAGAGAGAGGGGGAGAAGAGGGTGGAGGATATAAAGATCGGCATATGGAGAGAAAATACAAGAGGAGAGATGGGAGACCGATAGAGGTTGGGGATGAGGGTGGCAGGTTCACACACAAAAAAAAAAATGTGCACCTAGAAGTAGGAAGAGCAAGGTCTGACTTTTGAATACATTGTAAATATCATCTTGGAAGAGAAATTCAAATGAATAAAAATACTGATTGTCAGTGGCTATGAAATGCAAAATGAATGTAGAGTTGTAGATAGAATTTATAGCAGGATGACGATGATAATGTGAGAAATAAGAGAAAGAGAATGGTTTGAAGTGCAACCAAAATATCCATGAGGGATTTTCACCTTGAGGGAATCAGAATATTTATGTGAAAATAAATGAACAGTTCCCAATGACTTTCCTTACTTTTTTGAAAATTATTATTTCACAATGAATTTGCATTCCAGCCTCTATGTGTCATATCGAGGTTGATCTTGATGTCGCTTGGGAGACCTTGCGCCAGAAGCTTGGCTAACATTCAATTCATAAAATTCACCATGTTCCACCAATGTTATGTGACCTCTTTCTCTGGGTCATGGATAAAGCAATGATCTTGACTTTATTTGGCTCCAACTTTTTTTATGGAGTGAGGGGGAGAAATTTGGCGTAAACATGAAACTGTAGAAGCTAGGTTCAGCCTGAGGTGCCCCAGGGGAAAATTGTATTGAGAGCATGCCACTTACAGCATTTCCAATCATTTGGATAAGTGAAAGTGAAATGTTATTTATTATTATGCTGTTTTGGAATCCGTGTAAGCACTCGGTGAAGATTACATGATTTGTTCTGCCCCTCTTTCCTTATTGTGTACTGTGATACAAGTATGAGTCACTTTTCTGCTTGTACAGGATCATATAGAAATATATGTGACATTCCATTATACCTGTCTGTGGTGATATGAGTAGATAAATTGGTGTATGGACGGACACCCATGGTTTTCTAGGTATGAGGAGACAGGTGCATAGCACACTTATACACCGTGGACCTAAACATGGTGTGATTTTCAGTGAAGTACTGCTAGTATTTAGCATTCCAGAAATAGTTTTTATATGAATTGTCTAATCATAAACCTCATCAATGTTTTAGAATTAGGTTTCAATTATCATAAACCCAATTTCCACCTAAATTCTAATTATATCTCATATTTGTATTTTCCCTTGCCTTCAAGTCTTCCATCTTACTATGATTACATCAAATTCAATCAATCATACCCATGGTTTAAAAGAAGCAGCATATATTCTCCATAGTGCAAAGAGTCGTAATCATATAACCCCTTTTTTAAATATAATTCCAAAATATTTCAACATTCTAGTACATGTAAATCCATCTCCTCTTGTACAGATTGAGTTTAATCAGACCATAAATTGTTAGAAATGTGGTTGTTTCTTTCTTTCATATTTTTATTTGTCTGGAAATCTTGTTCATAATGGTGAGAGCTTATATGGAGAATAAGTATATTTGGAATCCCAAGCTGGGCCTGAGGGCTTCAATCACAGTGATAATCAGCCTAGTTAACCTCCTTTGCTTGCTTGTATTGTAACATGGCCACCCTGATAATAGTAGCCACATTGCCCACAACAACCAGTCTCCATACAACTAGGAATAGAGCTTTGCTTTGAACCTGACAATGTACTCCATTGTACTGCCAACGCTCAAGTTTTATCATCATCTAAACTGATTTTAATCTGTTTTTTAGAAAGAAAAAATTCCCTTCATAAAGTGGTTGCACCTCCTGGATGCAATGCCTCTGTCAATGGAAATAATTTTGTGTAAACTATGACATACTTGAAAAGGAATTTTTTATTTCCTTTGATTCTAGCCATGTAAATATATCTCTATTCTTCACAATCTTGTTAGTTTCTCATAAACTTTTTTATGTTGTTGTTCTTTTGCATGTAGTTTCCTTATGGTATGCGTAATGACTTTTTGGATGAATGACCTTCACCTTTCCGTATGCTTTCCATGGCTTACTGCTTTCATCCATTCATTCCATGGAATATCTCAAAACATGCACATTCTTGTAGTTGTAGGTCGGTTCAACTAATACTAACCCCTTCTTTATTCACTCAATAGTGTTTTGTTCATTCAATAGTTTTTTGTTATCCAAATAATAGCTGTGCCATGACAATTCCGCTGTTAATTTATATTTTATATAACTATGATGGAACGCCCCGAAGTAAGTTTTATCCTGTTTTCTTATCACTCTTTATATTTGGAACAGGAATATTGTGAGTGATAAAATATCTTTTAAGAGTTAGGAATTTTACGTCAGTGTATGTTTCCATCAAATATGGATGTATATTGTCCCTGAAGAGAGAAAGTTCAACAGTGGAGGTTGTATTGTGATTAATATTTAGATAGTATATGGAGCAGGAGCTACTTTTTGATATCATTTTCTATAGTAAACAAGTTGTACAATGGTGTTCTTTTATAAGAAATGGCTACTCCATTGTGTAGAGGCTCTGAAGCAAATGGTCTAGTAGTAATTTGTGGTTACTAGTCCATTGTTCAGGATGCCATTTGATATTTGCTCTTGGGTTGGTGTACCTTTCTAAGTGTGGGCTACAACAAAATTTGTCTTGTTTGCAGCTTCCTTTTGTCATAACATAGTGTAACAAACTATTTCTGAATTGAATCAAACATCATCAGTTTGTACATGGTTAGCAAGGTTATATCAAATTATCTAGTGCATTTCTTTTGTTGTTTAATAATTTGTAAAGATAATTTTTTTTTTTTTGTAAATTTATTTTGTGGAGATGAGCATTTGATACCTGTATTTAAAAAGAATGCCTACTGAATCATATATATTTTAGAATAACTAACATTTTCAAATATTTTACCGTGTTTGAATTCTGCAAATATATACTTTTTTTTAATGGAATGTGGAAATAAAAACTTGAACTAGTGATATGGCAGTAATAACATTGGAAAGTGTTACAATCTTGATTTCACATTTATGATATAAGATTGTTTTATTCGTTAAATACCTGTTTCTATACTACGTGTCATAGTTTGCATGTTTGAAATTTTTCTTTAATAAGTTTAAAGAAAATATTTAAAGATAAAAAACATCTTATAAAGTGACCTCACAGAGTACTTTTCTTTTGTTAAGCAAGTGCTAAATGAGCTTCTTTACAATGCCCCCAAGATAAAAGTAAAGCAGTAAAAGTGAGAATCAACTTATCCGCAGGCAGTAGACAAATATAAGTGGGCTAAAATGATTGAAGTTGTAATTTCCGCTCTCTTCTTTCTTTACTTGTGAAAAGTCCTTAAACACACCCTAGCCCTCTGCTACTTAACACTATAGGCTAGACATCACAGGGTCACTTTATATTGTTACTTCATTATATAGAGTAGACAAATGCCAGTCATAAATAGAGGATTGGGCATTTGCTTTGAATAACTTTGTTTGCTGTGAATGAGTAAATTGCCAATTTGAGGATGGAGAGAAGGATTAGGGCTGCTGTATTTACAAGTAATCATATTAAATTGGAATAATGGGGTAAATGAACCGATTACAGGGGTGTGTGAATAAGAAAGAATATGCAGACAGATCATATGTGATAATCCCACATGCTAATCTATTTAGAATATGGTGAGCATTGGTGACGGCAATTTGCTCCTATTGTGCCAAAAGATCTTTCTTGTATTGTCTGAAAGATTTACAAACAAGATGTTTGTGGAAAGATGCAAAACTTGTTCCTGACAATTTTCTGGGTCAATAATCCGGTAATTAGGCTAGGGAAGGTGAAAGGAGCTAAGGAGATAGAGAAAAACTAAGATGGGACACAGGGAAACAAGTCACAAAAGCTTGATAATGCTTCTAAAATTGAGCAAGAAATGAAACCAAAATTGGAGTTTCTAGAATTAAGACATAATTTTTTTTTAATTAAATGAATGAACCTTTTTTCTTCTTTCATATCAACTATTGCAAAAAAAGGAAAGAAAGAAGTAAAGGAGCCATTCAGTATGTTCAGAATCATAAAGATGGGAACAGGGATGAAATGAAGATTGATGGTGACAGTGCATGACCTTGAAGGCTACAGGAAGTCATTTTCAGATCTTCAATAATTATCCTTTTCATCACTCACTTCTCACCCTTGGAAACTGGAAAAGAGATTCATTCACAGTACCTAGCAATCATCCAAACCATGGCTCATACCATTCTATCAAGATGGGAATGAAAAGTAATAAAAAGAAAGTGCTAAGAATAGAGGGGAAATGGTAGCAAACAATGGTGTCTATGACCCCGTTCTCACTCACTTTGAAAGTGGTCTTAGTTAGACCGCTCCAGAGGAACGGGTCTTGAGGAACGGTTTGCGAGGGTTCACACTCCGAGCAGTTTTTTATGGCTCAAACCGCTCCACGAGTCAAAGTGGTCTTGTTGCTATGGCAGCTCAGGTCAGCGGGTAAATTTTTGAATACTAAGCGTATGTACCGTACTACATGTTTCACACGCAACGTCACTAGACCACTTCCGTTCAAAGTACGACACTTTAGAGCGCTCCAAACCGCTCTTAATAAGACCCGTTTCAAGACCACCTCCCGAGGTGGTCTTCTGAGCGTCCAGAAGTCCACTTCCTGGACCACTTTGACCGTTCTCACTCACCTAAGAACCGCTCCTGAGGAACGGGTCTTAGTTAGACCGCTCCAACGAAGTGAATGAGAACGGGGTCTAATGTTCCCTCTGTGTTTAGATTGGAATTTGAATTGGATTTCTGAAGGGTATTGCCAAATAGTGGAACAGGGGAAAGACCCCCTGCCTTTCTCTGCCTCCATACATCTTGTGAAAAGAAACAGAGTCTCACTTGGTCAAGGGTAGTCGTAGTAGTCAAACATGAACTTGATGTAATTATCATCGCCATCTCTTATTGTGCAGGTGCCAGGGAACCCGGGGAAGGGATAGAATGTAAATATGAATTATGACGGGTGACTCATATCAATTTTTATACATGGCAGGGCGACATGGTCAGATCTCTCCTACCATTACTAATATTAATACTCGGATATTGCATACCAGAGCCACTGAACCCTGATTGCCTTAAAGGAACATGTCAAAGCTTCTAGACCACTCTTCATTTCTCAGTCACGGTGCAAGGAATTACATCAGCAAATAATGTAAAGGAAGAGAAAAGGAGAGACAGATTTTGTAAACTTGATGAGAAACTGATTTGCAGTGTCACATATAATGCAGTGAAAATTTACCTTTTGGCGATCAAAATAATAATTCTTTTAGAAAGCACGATTTTATTCGTTCATCTCCCTTTCTTCTATGCATGTCTGATAATTACAACTTTCTTTATTTATTTTGATGGTAATCACAATCAGTATGACAGGTTAAACACCGTTTTCACTGCCTCTTAAGGGACAGAATACATCTGCTCTGATTCATTATTGGTATGTTTGGAAGCATACATGTACATATGCTACAAAGCTTCAAATGTCTACCCTCCATTATATGTAACCACTGAAAGATAAACCTGGTGAACTCAAGTCATTCATCAAGAGGAGTCTCACTATGACAGATAGCAATTCAATTGGAAGGCAAAGAAAGAGAAACTCTAGATGATGTTCACTTTCAAATTAATCTCTAGTCAATCCAGTGAATTGTGTTTCTGCATTGTAATGGACACCATTTGTGTTAGTAGATGGGATGCTATATAAAGGAAAAGGAACAAGCACTTTAATCTCACAGATGAAATAAAAAGCATGATCAACAAAGAATAATCATAGAAGAGACGTACAAGAGAAAATAGGAAATTTAAGTTTTAACTGTTCATACATTTTATGCAGTGTTCCTTATGGGGTTCATATGTAGGCTTAGTATTATCTTGTTTTTCTACAGAATGTTTACAAGTTAAATGATTTTAATTAATTTGAAATAAATCACATACATGTATACTTTTGACAATGATTTTCCTAGGAATCCCATTAATACTGAATGCAGCATTATTTCTTTCTGTCAGCCAACCGTGATATTGTATTGTCGAGAAGAAAATCTGAACTCTGTATGGCATAGTCTTCCTCAGAAAAAACACTAATATTGAGAATTTGCAGTTAATAATTCATATTTGAGAAGCAGCTGGTGGCAATTTCTGAAATCAGAACTGGCAGGCCATGGTGGTAGTTAAAAGATGGAGTATGTGGCTTGGGAACCATTTTACCAGGTCTTCCATAAGTCATCATCACCAGCCTGCTAGACCTCCATAGATGCCTCTTAACATGATATATAATATAGAAGAGGATGAGAGAGGTGAGACAGATATGGAAAGTATGGTAGAGAAGTACCGCAGGGACTACATATAACTTGCCCTCTGTTTATCGTAAAAAATCTGAATGAAACTGGCTAAGATAAATAAAACCCGGGATCATATTTCGTTTGATGTCTCATGTTTTGCCGAATGGCAGAGATTTTCTAATGTGATTTTTGTTGACCCGGAAATATCATGTATTTCAGTGTTTCGTTTTTTTTCTTCCCCCAGTCTTCTCTTTTATGCTTGTTCCTTTATATCTCTTATAAAAACTTCCTTTTGCTTATTATATGTTAGGAAAAGGTTATGGTATCTCTCATATGCAACATATACCTCATTGATCAAAATTATCAATTGCTGTTGTATGACACATTCCTAATTTCCTGTGGACTCTCTTTCTCACCTTTCTTTCAGATTACTCTTCACCCACTTGTTTCTTTCTCAGTTTTATAGAAATATCTTTTAAAACTTGTTTATTCACTCCTTCTATGTCATCAGATTTAAAGAAATACAATTTCATGAGACAACTTTTAATTCATTGTTTGTTTTTCATTGTTCCTAGACATTTGTGATAGTAAACCTCTGGGTCTGATTCAATTTCAAGAAGAAAATTAAGCTTTCCTTTGTACACAAAATGTTAGAGGTATAAAGGTTTGAGCACTTAAAATAATGTACAGCATTGCAATGGATATTTGTTTCTTTACAAAGATTAATCATTCCCTTCTCAATCTTGGTCGTGTCTTATCCTTCCTTCAGTTTACTGTGACCTTTCTCTCCTAGCATAGACATATCTAGTTTATCCTATTATGAAATTTGTCAGCGATACCTGCCGCAGTCCATGTTTGATTATCAGTGTATTCCTCCAGAGAAATCCCTGTAGTCACACCCATACATCTTGACAAACATCTTCATAATCATCTGTGTTTGACTCATCATACTTACCTCACAGCAGGTAGATCTAATGTCATGCTATAATCCAAAAATAACTGAAAATATGAGTTAAAGTTTGATACTCATAAGGTCAACTATATTAGCTTGAATAAATAATGCTTCTCGGCAAATAAAAGAAATGTTTATGATTCAAGAGTTTGTTGCTTTGTTCATACCACATCTTTTTATGTTCCAGGTCCTAGATATCAAGATTAGGAATTGCATATTTTGCTTGTTTTAAACAGTGATCAAGCATTTGTAATGTAGTAATGAATAGTTGGATGTTCCAGCAACAGCTGCTGTTTTTATCACTATATTTAAAAAAATAGAAATTGCAGATACACCTCTTGAGTGAATCAAAAGGTTGTGATTCTTAAGTTAAAGTATGTATACCTTGTAAGAAACTCGGAAAGAGACCATGAAATCACTGAACAAACATGAAATAATATACAAGTCATGAGAAATAAGAGAGTAGAAAAAAAAGGATCAAAGGTGCAAGTGAACTTTCACACATCACCAATAAGACATGGTTCTGACTATAGCTCTGTAGTATTCTCAGTTGAGTCTGACTCAAGGATTTAACCCTTTAATTGCCTAGTGGAAGAGAGATAATAGGATGATCCAACTAGGAGGTCCCATTTCTAGTCAGAGAAACCTCACTTTCTCCTGAGAGTCGTCTAGAGGAATGAAGAGTTACTTATGCTGTGTGTCATCACATAGGTAGGATGGGTGTATACAACAGAATTAGCCATGTAAAGGAAATGTTTTATTTGTTTATTACCTGGATAATTGAAATGATTGGATTTTATATTGTAGTCTTTTGTTTATGAAGTAAGTAGTTAATTTGTTTGTAAATGATTGCCAAAGATGAGTGAAAATAGGGTAAGAGAATGAGGATTAAAATGTATTATTTTTGGCTTATTTGTTCCTCGTGTTATTTAGTACTCTTATAATGAAAAACAAGTAAATATAATAGAAGGCAATTACTGAAGAGAATATTATGGCATTAGCATTTCACCAACTCTTTGAAGACTGATTTTGTGTATAAAATGGTAGACCCAAATCTAATTTTCTTTTAGTATTTCTTGTTTTTACCAATAATATAATGTTTCAAAATGACTTACTGAAGTATTTATTCTTGGGCTTTATCATGTATATAGTTCATAGCATGACAGACTCAACTGAACAGCACTAGTGCCTTCCTAGCAATGATGGGGTAAATGTTGAGTAAGACCTTAAGCTTTCTCACAACACATATGATGTTGATAGGACCTAATCGGATCAATGTTTCCATGTACCCCTGCTGATGCGATTAGTATGTCGTATGGAATTTAGAACAGCGTTTGAGGACAAGAATGACTTGCATGTGTGTATACAGGATCCATGTTTCAATTTGTGTTCTGATTCCGTTAGTCCTATTTCAAACTTCACATGGAAATCTAACTTGCTATTTCTGGTGTTAAACTCTGAATGAAACAAGCTCGTGCCCTTGCTTGCCTTCCATTTTTTTGTACTGTAAAAGCAACTTTTAGCAAGTGTTTGAAATGATTAAAATTTAGTAAACCAATTTTATGAAGTGTCACTTAATACCAGTAACAAATATAAAACTACTGTGAACAAGTCTGACCAAACACGTGAATGCAGAATATTTATTAGATTAGGCAGAATCTTTCAACATTCATTCTATATGTTCTAAGTATTTCATTAAAAGATGTTGGATCCAAGGTTTTCATTATTTGAAAGTAAACCCAGATGCTAGTTTCCCATAAATTTAACAAGAGATCTGTTCGCAGAGATATAGGCATGGCAATGTTCTTGGCAAAGGCGAAAATGGAAAGCAGACTTATAATTATTGCCATCAGCATATTGTGTTGGAAGCAAATATTGAGTATGCAAATAACCCATGGTTGCTATAGGTGATGAGATAAGATGATATTCTTTGAAAGTCGATGTGATGTAGGTGGTCGCCAGAGTACACAATTAGTCACATTAATGCACTTTTGGCTTGTGTGTGCTGATGGTATGATTTAGCAAGGGTATGATTAATTGAGAACTTTTACCAGAATTCTTCCTATTAAAACTTTATGAATGGGGTCGAGGGAAATTATATGAGAAGCACGGAGCTGATGTTTGCTAATTTCAGGGTTGAATTGGAAGCATATATGATGAGTAGATGGTATTGGGTCAGAAGAAAAATATATGTGGCAGTTTTAAGAGTGAGGACTGAATCTCTTGTAAAGTAAAATCATAGAAGAGCATTATACAAGCAGATTAATAAATATGCATTTGAAGTGCAAGGAAATCAATGAAAGTATGGAGAGAGAGAGAGAGAGAGAGAGAGAGAGAGATGAAAGTGAAAGTCTAGAAAGGGGTGTTTGAATTACAGTCTTAACAGAGAGAATTAACAAAAAAAGGCATGCAGACTGAGTTTCAACTTGTTACTCTTTATTTTCATCAAACATTTAAAAAAGTTCTTGTTTGTGTATGGAAGCATTTTCAAAATATAATTATACATGTATACCTCAGTCACACCAACAAGGCCAACACTAACACCAGATGGACTACTGACAGAACAAAATATTACATGACCCCCAATATAAACCACAGTTTGCATGGTTGGTTAAGAATTGGTTTGAAGTCAGTTTGGTGGTGTGTTATACTGATTGAGGTATAAGTGTAAGCCAATTTAAACGCTTTTTGTTCATTTTTAGAATTTGAATATCGTTTCACAAAGCCACAAGGGTATTCACTCATATAATTTAACACAGAGAGTTAACACCCTTATGGCTCCAAACATGATATGATAGGATGGGTTCAACATTGTACACAGAGAATTCCTCAAGTGACAACTGTTTATGATTATTGGTTGAAAGAAAAAGAATGTTACAGTTCCTCTTCTATTAAACTTGCAGTCTAGAAGGAACAAGAACTGTCAACAGAAAATTAATCACCTTTTCATTTCCTCTTAATCACATTTTAATGTTGCCCCTTCTTAGAGCAAGTAAGTTCTATGAAGATTAATTCCCCTTCAGCTAATGTCACATCTGCACATCACTCTAGCTTAATTCCCTCAATGTTGATTAACTCAAATTGTCCCGTCTGGAAAAATGGAAAGTTGGGAAGCTCTATTTTGTCCTCGTTTGCAGCGCATTCAGATGACAATGATTAGGAAAGACTGACAATAGTTTGTACTGAATTGATTCTACATGTGTTGCACCCATTTATCTATTAGTTTTACTCTGCCTGCTAGCTTCATGCTCAGAAAAGGACGACAATTTGAACATTTGCAGAACAGATGTACTAGGCTGTCAGTCTGATTATTTAATATAACTCTTAGAGGTGAGAAGTGAGGGAAAGAGGACATATTACCTTATGAGGTAATAACTGTGCTACAGCATCCAGTAATAGTATGCTATCTTTTATCTCTATCTTTGTCTCTATCTCTCTCTGAGTAATGATCTCTGAATTGTACTGTGCTTGTAGATTTTTAGTCTTTGTTTTACTATAGACCTATTTATGGTTTTACTCCTTATCACTAAGAGCAAGTGTATATTTCAACTCTCAGAGAATGAAATATTTACTTGATTACATTGTATAAGATGATATTTCAAGCCAAACCTTTGGTATGTTTATCATTATCAAATTATGTTCAAGTACAAAATAACATTCAGTCAGTTCTTGTGCAAAACCATAATCTGAAAGAAAAATCACCTTAATCTTATGCGTATTTAGATAATCAAATATTGTGATAACTTCTTCATTTAAATCAACAAATGAATCCTTCCTAAAGACCTAAGTACATGATGGAATTAAAACTGGAGACAATAGAGGAAATAGCAAAGGAATCCTTTCACATTGTGAGTAAGATGCAATGTGAGAGTACTATGGACTGCATGAATCGATGGATAGATAGAAGGAAACATTGAAGGATGCCATCCAACATCCTAGGAGCCATTCTGCATGCATAGATTACTTTACTAATGTGATAATTGATTTATGAGCTATCTACAGCTGTATAAACAGTATCTCCTCTTGTATAGATGAACCAAAGCCTAAGGCCCCTAGGAGAACAAAGGAGGGAAGGGGGCTGGTGGAAGTATTGGGAGGGGGGGGTGGGGTAGATCCATGAGGACAATGTGATGAGATATGGTAACGACTCAGGGATAAACTGGCATCCTCCTCCTCTCTTGTATTGTAGTATGATAACATGACAAGGCAAAGACTAATTTATGCTCTGCACGGTTCTAGAACTTGGATCTCATCTGGCTAACCTGTCGTTGTCAGGGGGGGGGGTAGTGGTAGCACTGATTGTGGTCTGATATTGGTGCTTTGAATACCTGATAGATGGAGGGTGATGATAGCATCTTTACCATAAGCTATGAAAGAGACATGTTGTAGAATGTGTTAGGAAGATGCATGGCTTTCCTAGAAAGAATAATACATTATTCAAGTACGTGCAGATTTGCCATGCATCAAGCCATACCACCAGTCTTGGTTGGTATGCCGAGGCACAAATCAGGCAACCTCATCCCATGAATTATTTGATAGAGCAAGAATTCAAATAAACATGTGAATGTTTGGAGGGATTTCACTTTCATTGGCATTTGGATGTGACATATACTTCTTAATTGTTTATGTGTAGTATAAATTACTTTTATAAAATTTCAGAATTTCTGTCACTGAACTTGCAATAAAAAACATGAACAAAATTAAATTTGCCAGTGAATCAGTGCAACAACAAACGAAAAATCTGCCGGTGAATCAATGCAAATGTTATACTTTAACAAAAATATTAATAATCATTGAATGTATGGTTTTGAAGAATATCTGAAGCATATTTGTATAATACAAACTTGTATAAGGATCCATTTAAAAGCAATTTAGGTAAGTTGCTGTTTGCACAATTTATCTAAAGATAAATTCTCTCTTCAAACTAAACCTCCATGTGTATGTTGTGTGTGTCTGAAGATCTTGAAGGGTAAGGTACTTGAGGTTTGGAGGAACTCATCCATAGGCTCATCCCTGGATCTGGAGACAGATCAGAGAGGATTGGAAGTAGGATTTAACAAACATTCAATGAATTCAGTCCAAGAAGAATGGGTCAGTCTTGTCTCAGAAGCTCCTCCTTATCCTGGTTTACTAGGTCTGTCTCCATCCTAAGGCTGTTCCTATGGTCAGATGGATCTTAAGGGTTCTGTGTAGAACAAGCCTGCTTTATAGTCTAGTGACAGGAGGACTGAAACATTAGAGCAAATGCAGAAACAGGACAGCTCCACTTAGTTTGTTATTTTAAGAGAATCCTAAATAATCTAGAACAAATCAGCAAGGAAATCCTCTGTCTTAGGATGTATTTCTTGGCTTTATGTGTAAATATTTAGAAAACTGTAGTGTATTGGGCATTTAAATGTAATATGGGGTTCCTCTGATCATATAAATGGTTGTTGTTTTATGAATTTTGTCATGGAGTTCCCAGAAAGAGAAGTTACAAACTCATCTGTATTTTCAAAGGGTGCCCTATCAATGTAATTGCTTCACAAGTATAAACATTTGAAATGGTACAGATATACCATTTGTCACTTTTTGACCACAGTGTGCGCTTCCAATGTGGACTTATTCTGATTACCTGGCGGTCACTGCAGATTTCATCAGGGGATTAGGATGGGATTTATATACTTGGGTCATAGGTTAATCCGTGCCTAGAGAGTCTGTCTGCGGTGAGGACAGCTTCACCGCTCTATTTGTCTCATATTTGTACCGGCTTTGTGATAGATGCAGCGCAGATGCTTCTGACACAGCGACACAAATGTATGCCAGAGTTAATTTCAAATATCAGAGACCAAGGGTTCGTTTGTGCAAGTCAATTTCATCAAACTTGCATTTGGGGAAAGGTACATCTTGAAATTATTTAGGGTAGTGTGTGTTCTGTGATGTAATATGTGCATGCTGTCTGGGCTCAAACAAACTAAAAAAAGATGGAAAATCACTTCCAGCACCTGCCTCACCAAGACATGTAAGAATTCAAAATATTTAAGCTCTGACATGTCAATTACATATTGTCATCAACATGACATGAAAACTGGTAAAAAATATTTTATCAACAGATGAATGCCTGAAAAAGAATGAAAAGTACTCCTTACCTTTCATCATAAATATGTTCTTAATGTATTTTGTCTTTGCTGTATTGTTCTCTGGATGTCATTTGCAATTTAATAAATCTATCCCAATTTCTGCATGTTAGTTGTTTTCAAGTGCTTATGTATCTTTTGTACTTATGACATTATAAGCATAGTCCAGTTTATATATTTTCACCTGAAATAGAAAATGTCTACATCTTATGAAGACAGCAAAGAATGGAAGTAAGTTGGAATGGGTCTGTGGTGCTTTGAGATTCAGTAGTATCTCTTCGAGCAAGAAGGGCATTAACTCAAACAGAGTTAAAATCCTTCTTCTCCTAAAAAACAAAATAGTACTCAAATAACCCTGAAGATTTTCTTGATATCAGCTAGTGAGGTCTATTGAATTGAGTGGACTATCAAGGGATATAATATTATAACTCAAAAAGTATTTAAACTAATGCCTGTGTAAATCAAAAAAAATGTTGATCAGATTTTGTATTGATCATGCCAAGTAAGTACCTATAATAAAAGAACTACATACACTGTAATGCTCTTTTGTCTAGTACACGGTGATTTCAAGATAATATACCTGTATCATAAAAGCTTTTAGTGCTATGCGAGGTGTTAATGGAGCCATTATCAATGATGAATAGATGTTTGTACTTTGGAATTCCCTCTTTGCTCTTCTTTCTCTTCATGCGTGTATATGTCATGGTACTATTAAAGTCTAATTCATGTACTTTTCAATAAGTGGCAAAGGACTCCAAGATTGACTGATGGAATCTGAAGTAACCTCTAGATTTGGATTGAAATGAATTGCCAATAAACAAGAATATTGCTCTTTGAGTGATTGGATAGGTGGGACTAAAAGTGCAATATTTCTTATCGTGACTCACTAGATATGGTGTTGTATTCAATATGTCGATGGAGCAAATCCTATGGCCTTATCTGGTATATCAATTTTCCTGTTTGCGATGGCAATTTACTGTACTTCATGCCATATCATATACTGTAGGAACATTGAACCTGTAAGCAATATCATTCAAACTCTCATATGTTTATTGGATGCTCTCACTCTTTTCATTTTAGGTCAGCTATTTTCTCATTTTACCATGAATATTTATTTTTTCAACCACAATTTCTCTCTCATTCTTTCTCTTTCTTCTAAATGTAATGTCTATGTATATCTCATTATGTATCTGTTCTGTTTTCAGCTCTATCTTTACATTATGACATGAATTGTAATTGTGTCGCTTCCTCCTGCTCTTCTTACTGAAGCATTCATGAGGCATTCAATGAAGCTGTTATCCTGAATCATTTCCGAAGGGCACATAGTAGCATATCTCTGTGCACGTCTCATAGCCCACTCCCATTACCCGCTATGAATGGAAAATAAAGATGAAATCCTCTGTCTTTAGATTCCATTGGGGCTAAGAGAGAATGCAAGCATGAGAGACAAGAACATCCAGGAACAGACAATGGAATTTCATTGAGAGCTGTCTCTGTAAGATCTCCAGAGATGAATGAAAGAAGAATGATGGCCGTTTGGATTCATGGAGCGTATAGGGACAGCCATCTGAAGGGTAGTATTTTTGTCTGCGGTCTGCAAGTCCCTTGTGAGTGGTGTAAATTTACCATGAAATGGAGTTTTAATTTAATGAAGAAGGGACCTCAGACTTGAACTTGAAACAAAGACATATCCAGATGCACCCTAAATGTAATCGAGATATCAATATTTAGAGTAGCAGAGGTCACTTGACAAGTTAATAGAATTGTGTTCTATTTCTCTCTTTTCCTTATGCTCAGGCCCCTTTTCTGCTTTGGTTGTTCAGAAATAGAAATTTCCTTCCTTGGTACTAAATCTGTTCTATGATCCCATGTTTGTCATTTATCATGTATACTCCCATTCCTGTTTAACAGAGTACATATGGAAGCAATGCCCTCCATTTAGAAATGATTACTTTCACTTTCTGTTCAATTATATGACTAGGGAAGAAAATGTGTAAGTATGTATGTTTCTGCTCTGAATGATCTCCCCTTGATCAAATTCAGTTGCTCTTTCATCTGTGTTGTTTGATCACTGTTGATGAATTATAAACATTCATGTGTAATGTGGACTGTATGGACCAAGGTTGAAGGGCCAGCAAGGGTCATTTTATTATTGTTCAGTGAAAAACTATCATGTATCTTTTTTTTATAAGGAATGTGCTCTATACAGTGACCTGTCTGTCATGACAATATTGACATTTTATGAATGGAGTAGAGCTAACTTTGTTCCTGCCTTATGAAGAGATAGCATAGTTCTCTGCATTTATAAGTCTGCAGTCTATATATTAATACGCAAAATCGCCGCGGGGGGTGCGTAACGGTCTGCCAATGTAAATTTTTGGACATCAAACCCGTCTTTCCTCGACCCTGCCCGCCTCTGCCGTGGCGCGGGAACGGCGACACAATTCAGCGGACCCGCCGCCCATGCCGCGTGCCACGTCGATCCCGTGGTCGCCGTCCATGTCGTTAAAAGGTGGTTTCGGGGTCCCGGGAGGACGGGCGGACGAGCACGGCCGGCGTCGTCCGTGCAAGGAGGCGACGAACCCGAGAGTGAGTCGGCGAGGCGTGCACCCGCCCTCTGCACGTCTAATCAAAGAGATCACACTATCAAGAGACAGTCCAGTCCATGATGTGTTGTAGCAAATATGCACGTCGCAAAGGGTAGGGCCTATGCCGTGTTAGGCATCTTGCTATATGCGGTCTAATCAAAGAGATACTTTATCAAGAGACACTCCACTCACGTCATGTAGCGTAGCACATGCATGATGCGATGGGTTGGGCCTATCCCGTGTGAGGCATCTTGCTATATATACGCGGCAGCCAAACTGACGTCAACGTAATACGTGGTTCTACGCTCACACACGTACACGTACACACACAGGATCGTGCGACGGTTACAATATATTGGCACAAACAGTCCGATTTTTCGCGTAAAATCTTTACTTTGAATATATTTGTACAAATTCTGTGGACCATGCCAACATAATCATAGTCCAAGCTTCTGCTTTATTGGTCTTTTCATGAAAACTACATTGAAATCACAACAATAATAACGCAAATAGATTGTAATTGTCGAGACCATATAACTGAAGAGAAGAAAAATCCAGCGAGCTTAGGTAATATCACATGCCTCCGCACGGCCAACTCCCGCGGTGTCAGGCCAGTCACGGCGCTCACACAATTCCTTTTTAACCTATGCGGTAACTGCAGCACTCTAGCTATACTGTAGTACCTGTATATAGCGTGTATTTAGATCATTCAATGTTTCATGTTTGAGCCGTGCAATTGTTGTTTTCTTTTATTTCTTTTTGAATGTGATGTGAATGTGAGCACGGTACGTACATGCTATTACAGAAGTGTGCAAGGAATGATAGGCCTACAGGTGGAAGCAGGCGGATCCAGGGGGCAGTGGGCCTTGGTCCCCTCCCAGCAAAGAAAAAAGAGAGAGAGAGAAAAAAGAAGGGAAAGAGGAGAGAAAGGGAAAGAAAGAAGAGGAAGAAGAAAAGAAAAGGTGTAAAAAAAGAAGGAGATGGCGGGCGAAGGGCCTTATTGCCTCCCGGGCTGTTGCCTCCCATCAACAAAATAAGAGAGAAATCTTGGAAGAAAAGGGAAAGAAAAAAGGAAAAGAGGAGATAAAGAGAAAGAAAAAAAGAGGAAGAAAGGAAAAGAAGGGGGATATCAGTTGCAATTTTCTCGCCAACAAGTTGTGAATAGAGTGCCAAAAAAACCTTGCCTCTCCCCCGCCCCCGCCAATAAAAGAGAGCTAAAATGGAACAAAAAAGAGTAAGAAGAAAAGAAAAGGGTGAAAAGAAGGGAGATCAGTTGCGATTAATCCCGCCAAAACGTGTGAATCGGCCCTTGCCTCCCTTCCCCAGCACACCTAAAAGAGAGAGAAAGAAGGGAAAGAAGAGAAAAAAAAGAAAGAAGAAAGGTAGGGGAGATCAGTTGCGATTTTTCCCGCCAACAAGGTGTAGATCGGGCGCTTGCGTACTGATGGGGGCTTGGGTGCTTGGGGGCCTGCCCCCAAATGAAATTCAAACGTGGTTTATTTCTAATTCGATACCGGTGATTTACAAATGTTGCTGAAATGACATAATTTTCCGAGATTTTTAGTACATTATACTTTTGTATGCGTTTGTTGGAAAATGACAAATTCCCAAATTTACAGTCAGGCAAGAAATATACTTATTTAGAGGCCTACATGTCAGGGTCCGAACGGCAGGGCTCGGGGCTCGAGCTCCACCCCCCTCCCACTTTTTGTGAAAAAGTATATTAAAGAGAAATAGAAAGAAAGAGAAAAGAAAGAAAGAATAGTGACCTGCCAGTGTCACAAAAAATGAGGTATCAAAATATGCTCATCTGACCGTGATTAAATGCATAAAAACCTGAGCTTCTGGGGGCTCCGCCCCCTGGACCCCACGCCAATGAGTGACCTGCCAGTGTCACAAATAACGTATCAAAGTATACTCATCTGACCGTAATTAAATTCCTAAAAACCTGAACTTCCGAATCTCTTTGAAAAATGTTGAGCGGGGCTTACATGTAAGAGTGGGGTGATGCGGATTTTTTTGTCTGCCCCCCAAAAAAACCGTTTTTGCTCATTACGCCACATTACGTACCAATATTTGGCTCGCATAACTTCAAATTTGGGCCCCCCCCCTAAGGAATCCTGGATCCGCGCCTGGGTGGAAGGGATATAAAACAAATAAACAATGACTCATTCTCGGAACAAGCTAAAACTATTCGCACTCAGGAACATCAATAGTACTGTTCTCCCTCGGGCCGCGATGGCCCTCGGGAGAATATAATACGATTTGATGTTCCTTCGATGCTCGAGTGTCATTGTATATTTGTATATTTGTATATTATTTTCAGTGCATGCATGACAACAATATTCGTATAGATAACGAGTGAGGATCCGGAAAGGGATAGTGAAAAAGTAGGAACGAATTTAAGTGACGACAATAATCGTAATTAACGAAAGTAAAAGAAAGTATTAGTCTAAAATATATGCATCAATTTTAATTACAAATTATTGATTTCACTGTTTTCTTCCAATTTTCAAGTTTAATTACATGATACATATTTATAAAAAAACCAATTCAATATGATACATGGGACAGCAAACAAAAGGTTGATATTCTAACGAGTACAATATTAATAAAAAGAAGAAGAAAAATTAAAAAATGATAAAAAGAAATTATCTTTAAAAAAATATTATTAAAAAAAAAATAATAATAAAAAAATAATAATAATATTAATAATAATCATCGATAGCACATATCTATTTTCAGTACAATATTAATAAAAAGAAGAAGAAAAATTAAAAAATGATAAAAAGAAATTATCTTTAAAAAATATTATTAAAAAAATAATAATAAAACAAATAATAATAATAATATTAATAATAATGATCGATAGCACATATCTATTTTCAACCCCCCACCCTCCCTAGAATCCCGTGGATTCTCCACGGGTCCTGCTAGTATGTTCTTAATATGCATCCAGGATAAAATATACCCACTGCTATCAGGGTTCTATCACCTCAAACTTTTATATGAAGCTAGGATTTTTTTGGTTTCAGGCAGGGAGATCCCTGTTTCAGGTTAGCTAATCAGTCTAATGTGATCACTTCTACACTAATGGATGTCAGCGATACCATCTCTGCTTTTTATTCTTCCTTTAGGTCAGGATTAAACATTATCCCTGTTTCAAGATTCCTTTCTTACCCCATTCTAACAGTATTGACATAGGTGATACAGAGTTTGAACAGTGATATTGTCCCAGGGTATGCTTGTTACCCCTCCCCCTTACCCCTGTCAGTCTGTAAATCATCAGATGTCATCCCCTAGCCAGATGTTCCTTTCATCTTTCTCCCCATGGATAGGGCTAAGGATTCCATACATGCCTGGTATCAAGCCAGCCATCAGGGACTCTGTCTACAACCCATCATCTCACTTCAGCATAAGATAGCAAACAGAATAAAATGAAGATACCCCTTCCCCCTTTACATCACCTCAAACACCATATCTTACTTCTGCATAAGATGGCAGACAGAACAAAATTGAGATAGCCCCCCCCCCAATCGCATTGCCTCACTTCTGCATAGATTAGCAAACAGAACATTTAAGACCCTCCCTCTCCATCACCTCTTTTCTACTAAGAAAAGCTAAAAAGACAGTGACAACCCCCACCCATCACTTCAGTTTGATATAGGATAACTACCCCCTCCAAGAAAAGAAAAACCCACACAAAACAACCCTCCCTCTTGCTCAAAATATGTAGGAAGCAGAACAGTTCAAATAATGCTTACTAAAGCAAAAGCAATATAAAATGTTATGAATCAGCCGTCCTGCACCATGTTTGAAAACATTTTGAATAATAGGATCAATCTGCAAATTCAATGTGTAAATGTTTGAAATTATTACCATTCAAATGAATGCAGTATAATTATTGAAATTTTAAATATGATGATGTAGAAATCCCATTCTGTGTGGCAGAATGCTATGAAATACTTTCAATGTTGTGACAGGTATTTCAATGGTGCGACAATAGGACAAGCAATGATAGGACAAGCAATGATTTACAGAAACAGATAAAGACTTAGCAAAAATTGATTGATTGCATACCACACGCATACCTATCTAAGAGGAGTTTGATAATCATAGAGCTTGGGCTACAGTTCTTAAAGGTGCAAGTACTGGGAAACTATTTGTATGGCGCTTATGTGAAGCTGTTGGCAGCAGTGCATGAGACATCTGGGGCTTGATCTATACAAAACTGTGTGTTATACCAAAACTAAGCCGTATTCAGCAAATTAACCACATGATGACATGGACACTTTTAATGGCTGGCTATAGGACGAGTTGAATGTTGTATCAGAAGACAAAGCCAGCCGTGAGCCAAATGATGATGCCCCATCCCCCATCATCGTCTCCCTTCATACCATATCATCTTTCATCTAGAACAAAGGGCTTGTCTAGCCAACACTCTGAATTATGTGGATGATGTATGGTTGGATAGACTTCCCTGACTTACACAGATACATACACTGCCTCATTGAGGGAAATTATCTGGTTAGTCTTGAGAACATGTCTTCTGTTGTACATTAAATATAAATTCTTCAGATTTATAATCCATTTTTCACTCAACTAATAAGAAAACTAATAAAAAAATTAAATTTATCTGCACTTCTCATTGAAACTAAATGAACATAGGAGTACCAAGTGATTTAACTCTGTAAAGCTTAAAAAAAACAAAGGTAAGTGATCAGCTTTGATGAAAATATATACGTAAAAATAATTTGTTACAAAATCTCTATCTTTCACCAGCAAATCACAAACAAGCTGTTGTTACCATTTTTACATGGTAACATGTTATGTGTTTACATTCAGAATTTGTGGTTAAAGGCTTGCTACACATTCTTTCTTCATATCTTGAAGATGCACAAATGACTGTCATAGATTTAATAGTTTTATATCTACAGTAGATCAAGAATAATAGAAGTGTGGATTTAAATGAGATCGTCCTCAATTCTTTGTCTATATACTTGTCTTGTATATTGTATAACATGGTCCAAACACATGGATTCAGAGAGATAGATAAGAGAGAGAGAGGGAGGGAGGGAGGGAAGGAGGGAGGGAGGGAGGGAGGGAGAGAGAGAGAGAGAGAGAGAAGGAGGAAGAGAGGGAGAGAGAGAGAGAGATGCATAAGAATGAGGAATAAAAAGAAAGAAAAGAAGTAAGTACAAAGTCAGAAACTGTTTCAAAGTACAACAGGCCATCTACCTGCTATGAAACTCAAATTATCCTATTTGAATTGCTAATAGACTTTACTTTGGAATAAATCAGATAAAACAGTGCAGTTTGGTTTTTGTTAGATCATATATGATTCTTTAGATTCTGTCTTGCTTAAATAATACAGGCGGAGTGAATCAGAGATTACAGTAATCACCATTTTAGATCTTTTCTTCTTTTCAGTATTTAAGATATCTTTTCCAGTGTGTTCACCTAGCGGAAATGAAATAAATAGAATATATATAAAATCTGAACATTTACAGGCATTCATGATCATACAAATGGAAGCTATGATGTGATGTAATCCGTCTTGAATCAGAAAAGAAAACAGCAACACATCAGTAGCCCTTTCTTTCCATCAAAAGCTGTTTGTAGTAATAATATGGCTGTCATTCAGCATTTTACAATTCTAGAAAGAGAGAATAAGAATTGAAAGAGAGAATAATATTACATGGAAAGCTTAACTACCAATATTGCTGCCTTCAATATAAAAGGCTTCCGTTAAGGCTATTGACCACAATGAAGAAGTAGATAATACTGTTAGTCTTACTCTGTTTCAAAGTAAAACATGACTCACTTGATGAGCTTTAGAAATATGCTTTACAGTTGACTTCTTACAAGTTAAAAAAAGAAAACACCACAAAATCCACAGGCTTATGGTGATTGTGAAAAGCTAAGAAATGGTGTGGTTGTGCATGTGATTTACCGGTGAATGGTGCTTTCTAAAGCAAGTAGTATGTAAGGGACAGATCAATTCAAAGATAACATGTTTGTTGTGTCAAAGTCCTTTATAGGAGTAAAATGCAGCTCTACAGATGCAGAATTCTTTGATTAAAAAAATGAAAGGATTTTTAATAGAACATTATTATTATTCTATATGAACCCATTGCCAACCAGAACCATTGGTTCTTGTACTAAGCCTATGGAAATGAGAGATTACAGAATTCAGTTGGTTAAACTGCTTTTCAATAACATGTGCACATTTCAGCCAAATATTGTTAAGTAAAGTTTATAACGTTAAATTTCTGCCTTTTTATTTATCAGAGGTAGTAGAATAATACCAATCAGATGATCCACAGCTAGAGATGTTGGATCAGTTCTTGCTCAGTCTCTAGATAAATATTGAATGTGTACCTATAAACATGAATGGAGCTATGAATGGATGGTATAGTGTTGGAAATTAGAAGTTGATGTTTTAAGGATTAGAGTAAGGAAGGCTATTATCCTCTATAAATCTCTAATAGCTAAGTGGATGGTATACATGTAAGTCTTATAGGTGATGTACCATGTCCACCTATGCATACACAGAGAGGGGTGCAAGCATGCACCTCACAAAGGAGTCTGGTCCCTAGCTTCTACCAAGATCAAATATGCTTGTTCAGGTGCAGGCAGACAAATACAGCTTGAGTGTATGTGACCCAGGAGGGTCTAACCATAGGGAGAGGATGGGGTTTAACAATGTCATGAGCAAACTGGACATAAATTAGACTTAATTTCAATAATGGTATAGGCCTATCATCATCTTAACATGGCAATCTTGATGGAGCCCATTAAAATACAGTAGTTTCAAATTAAAGGCAAAATATATTTTTCTTTGTTATTAATGTAAATACTAGAGACATCTCGAATCATCTTGAAGTATACGTCTATCCGTGAAAATCATATATTGGTACTTATGGTAGACAAAGTAAGCTTGATTTGAGGGTAAAGTGACAGAAGTTTGCTTACATTTGTCATTCTAAACATGGTCTTTAACCTTTCCCTTTTACTTCACAAGAATAGCAGACAGCAAGCAATGAAGTCTTTAATATCTGTGTTCATATGCATTCCCAGGTCAGAAATAAATTGTGAGTTTATTGAGAGAGGGTTTAAATTAATTTGGTCTGGGTTAATGGACATTGATTGTACTCAATCTAATAATCCACATGTAATGAATGAAATTAATGGGCCGTATCCTGTGTATTATAAACAGTTGCAGCATCTTCTTCGCCTCACTGTACAAACAGGCGTGCCATGTAGAATGTTGCTACTATAATTGTCCTTGAGTTTAATGGTTGGCTATTTGAATGTTGCTGTTAAAGCACACATCAATCATTTTGACATAATCAGGCAATGGATGTGATTTAACTTCTGTTCTTTGGTGGAATGAATGTTAAAAGCTTGTGATCAAGATAAAGGTATATTTCCGGGAAACGCAACCTCAGAATACCTTAAGCATGATTTAGTAACGTCTTTATTTTGATAAAATGATATATCTAGTAGATGTATGGTTAGTGTTTTTAAAATTCTTCTTATGTGCAGAATATGCAGAGATTTTGAGAAGGGAGGGAGGGAGGGGGAGGGGGAGAGATGGGGAAAAGGGGAAGGATAAAACTAATAGGGGCACATACTGTGGTCAAATCATGCCTGGAGCAGATAATTCAATATCAAGGAATAAGAAGATGTCAAGAAATACATTATATTATTGTAATCTAATTTGAATGGGGGGATTTGATTGAGTCATAGTACTAACATTTGTCAATTGTTCATGTGTGGTACAATCTCACAACGGGTATAATATTCCTCATATCTCTGGTCCTGTTTCCGATTGGCACTGCAACCTGATCCTCCCGCGAGAGTTTCAAGATTTTGTAATCTTGGAATATCCTCTTGTCTGGCACCCCACAAATTAATACAGTTACGCCAGGATTTCATCCAAGCATGGACCTAACCTGCTTCACAGAGCCATGTTCATACCTGATATGGTTTGAGGGTTTGTAAAGCATAATTATATTCTTGTATTTGAATGTAGATATCTGCCATGAAACAGTGTGACTGCATGGATTTGTAGGGCAAAAACATGCCCTAAACTTTAAACATCACTTAGCTTTAGATTATAAATGATTTTATAACATTTTTTGCAGTCAATATATTAGGGCGTACTATATCTGTTAACTTTCAAATATATAGTTAACTGTTGATCTTGTTTAGCTTAGAAAATAATTACAAACTCACAAGCTTGGTGGATAATGGAATAGTAATAGCAAAGCAGACCTAAGGTGTCTTATGGGTTGTAGATATTATAGGTTGCATCCCTCAATTTTGATCTAATGGCATTGCTTTATGAAGTTGGATCTGATGGTATTAAGAAATTACATTTGTATCACAATGAATGTAATCATTCTGCAAAGGAATTGAATATGAACACAGCCTTGAACCTATTGTCCCTAGCAATACACACTTTCAATCCAATCTCAAACATCCCAAAATCAAATGTTTACTTGATTTCAATCCTCTTTATTTCCGCATCTCTCTCTCTCTCTCTCTCTCTCACTCTTTCTCTCTCTTTCTCTCTCTTTCTCTCTCTTTCTCTCTTTTTCTCTCTTTTTCTCTCTTTCTCTCTCTATCTCTGTCTCTGTCTCTCTCTATCTCTCTATCATTCTATCTAGACCTTCTCTTCTTTTTCCATTTCTCATCTCTTCCTATCATATTTTCACTCTACCTCTATATAGATTTTTCCCTTTTTCTCTTTCCCATTCTTCATTCTTTATTGTAGGATGCAGTAAGCCTACCCCGTTCTTGGGTATTTACTTGCTGAAAATAAGTGCAAATATCCCCAAAGTGCAGGATGATTTATGAAATAAGCTGAGAAACTAGAGCCTAGATCAACACTGATTCAGAACCCTTGACACCAAAGTAGACAAACACTGGCCATGTTTTCATGAAATGGTAGAAAGACTGGCTTAAGTTTATGATTACTGTAAATCTTGTTCCAAACAGATCACGTTTGATGATTTTTTAAAGTGCTATTGCATGGAACTTCCTCCTTGGTGACCAACTAGCATACCTGATCCAGACTCGTAAGAGCTGTGTGTGGTTCAAGTTCTGAATCTGATATCCTGGTCATTAATTCTTAAGTTTATACTGAAATATGTAGTGAATTGTGCTGTGTAAGAAAAACAAGGTACTTCATGCTTCATGCTTCAACCCTCAACAATTTTGTAATCGTAGAAGTATTAGATCTTTCGATGACTCTTAAATACAGACAATCACTTTCCACATCAGCAGATTAATACAAACTCACAGGTAATGTCCACTCTAATCTATGTAAATGCTTCAAACACTTGAGATGCCTGTTTCTCTGCATACCTGTGCTCACTCTGCATGCAGCTCCTAGCCCATGTTTAGATGCCCATGAACTTTGACCCTAAGGAACTCCATGAGTGCTCACTAGGGGTCTATTGAGTGACAGCAGGTGAACAACACTTTACTCACTTCAAATAATTCAAAGGCAGTCTCATCCAAAAGTCTCCCTTTTCCAAGTTGAATGTTTGATAAAGGTAGATTGGTTTCAGTAGTTTTTAGAGAAGAACTTTCAACTTTAAATAAATCCAATATTTACTGAAATACTGAATGATTCATTCATTTCCACACAGTACCTTAACTTTTTATGTCTGTGTTTTATCATACCATGGTACCAGAGTTCATGCATGACTTAATAATATTGTAATACGAATGAAATTTTATTGGTGATTTTCATCTTGCCTTAGTACATGTTTGTTATAAAGGATATTTGTATAATGATTCACTGTAGGCTTGTCAGGAAACAATAAAAGGCGCGATAATGTTTCTTGGCAAGATATTTTGTACTTCATGGTTCATACGATCTTTCTTGAAATAACAGTGCAATTCACTCAGATATCATACTTAACAAACTAGGTCCAAGGTAAACCAGTGGTGAAGCTTTTAGTGATGACAGCATGTTGTCTGCTTGTCAATCTCAGTGCAGTTTTGAACTATGTCCATGTTACAAAGGAATCCCACTCCTGACACCAAAATATTCTACAACTATATCCGTCTCCAGGTCAGCTAGAAGTATGTGCTGTATAGATGATAGAACTTTGTCCATATCATCAAGGAAAGTACTGTCCCTCTCTTGAAACCATATATTCTGCACCTACATCTATCTTTAGACCAAGAGAAATGGTATGTAGCTTTTTCTATGTCACCAATCTTGGGTAGTATTAAGGAATGCATTAATGGGATCCTCAAAACAATTTAGCATGTAAAAGATATTTGGGATATATCACTCACATGATAATGATGGTGATGAGAACCGAAAAAACTTTGATGATCATGATAACATTATAGCAATGATGTATTGGTAGGAAAGCATGATTATCAGATAAGAATGTGGACCATAAGTTTGGTGAAGCTGTTGAAAACTAGTAGCTGCCATGATGATGTTATGATATATTAATAGATGTGACATGGATTACACAGGCTAGCTTGTGATTCTTTCTTTTAGAGCTGAAGAGAATGGATATTACTATCATAACAGTATTATTAGTTCTATAAATTACTAGTCATTCCAAACTGTGAATAGTTCTCCTGTCAGTCTGCATTTTCAAATATTTATAAGGTTAGTCTAAAACAACTCTACATACATTCCATTCATTCATTGAAAAGCCCATCTGGATATATTAAACCAATATCTCTCTCTTCACATATTTATATAAGCTTCCCTACACCTGGCATGTATAAGGGAGATGGAGAGAGGGCAAGAGAGAGAGAGAGAGAGAGAGAGAGAGAAAGAAAGAGAGAAGGAAAGGTCAAGATCACTTTGAATTTCAGAATGGAGAATGGAAAGTGGAAACTGAATCGTTTGGTTGAACCAAATATTGTTCTTGGATTGGTAGGTGATTGTTCTGGGTAACTCTGGGTCAATGGACCAATGAATTGAGAAAAAATGCTTACAAATCTGATAGTTTTTTCCCTAACCGGTCATTTTGTGACTGACAGATATTTCATTCTTTCTTGATTCTGCTCTTCCTTTCTCCCTCTCTCTTTCTTTCTCTGGATCTTTTAACTGCAGTGAAAAGGTGCTATATACCAAATACTTTGAGGATTATTTTGGTTATATTAAAAAAAAATCTGTACTCCACTCCTCAGCCCTCCTCTGCCCTCCCCCATACTCTACATCTCTTTCATGTGTGATAGACCTTCTTTATGTCTAATAAGATGACTGCCTGAATTGATTCATTCTCCTGGTGAACTCAAATCAAAAGGATTTTATTCTTCTCACAAAATAACAAACTTTTGCTGAACAATTGAATATATTTCTTATGCACTTGTTGACCCTTTCTTACTGTAAGGTGAGAGTGGTGAAGTATTGAGGGTATAATACTAGGGGTAAACATCACTGTCAATGATTCAGGGTCAAAGTGTTCAAATCTAATACCATGTATAGAAAGAAAAATAGCATTTCCATGCATAAAGGAAAACCTATCAAGTTTAACCCCCCCCCCTAAAAACTTAAAAGGCACTAAGCAAATTAGATAACTGAATCAAAAACAGGATAATGTGTGAAGCTAGAACAACAGAGGATGCCGAAATCTTTCTTTGCTACCATCCTCCTCCCAAGCTTGCCTGCAACCCCAACAACCTAGAATCTTTCTTCATATAGATGTGTAATTGACTGCACTGGGGCACACGCTCATCCTTACCTTAGAATGCAATAAAATCTTGTTATGTGATCCGAGTAATAAGTGTGCAGCGGTCACTCAAACTGACGAGAGGAAAGGTATGACTCCATTCAAGCGTATGGGCAAGAGGCAGGAGGAAGAAGAGGCACCGACAGTGATGTAATATAGAGTAATATTAATTTTATTCTCCCCTTATTCAATAAAATAGATTAAACAGAGCTTGGTGGTATACTTTGCACTCTCATGGTATTAGGGGATGACTAGATGCTACATGCAAAGTGATGCACAATTTCATGTTATGTATTGATCAGACTTAATTCTTATATTAAAGAGTTGATTCACAGACAGATATTTCAATGGTACTAAAACATTGATAAAGACATTCTTTAAAACCCCAAACAGTAGCCTTTGTATTGATTCTGGTTTTGCATATGGATAATACATAAAATATGTTAATGTGATTAAGAATTGCCAAGAGACTTCATACAAAAATTGGTATACAGAACACTCTTCAGATTCAATGCCCTTTAATTGTAATTGTATTTGATTTATTCTTCTCAATGTTTAAGCTCTTCACTTTTATCAAGATTTTAATTGATGTTATGATTTAGCAAAGAGGGTGACAAGGAGGAAGATACAGATACCTAAGAGGCAGGTTGTTTTGGATTTGTAAATTAACAGTCTGATGTAAACTATTGATAAGTAATCGTGACAATCATCCTAGTGGTGTATGCATAATACCTGACTCTCCTCTCCTCTCTATGGATAGTTACTGCACCTGTGTATGGGTACATTATCTCATCTATTGCTTACTATCATTATTCTGTCATTCTTGCTACTTATGTGTGTCGTACTTTCTTTATCCCACCCAAATACTGATCAAGTGAAATACAAGGGAAGAAGAGGAGGTGTAAAATGATTAAAAATGATTGAATAATGATAAGCAAGACAGAATTTGTTATTTTAAAATAATATTTTAAGATTAATAATTAGTGTGTATTTTTCATAGATTAGTTAATCTTGAAATATTTATACACCTTGTAGGAAATTTCAATCAATTTGGATGAGGGTTATTCATTGTATGAAGGCACCATGTATTATTAGAGATGCTCTGGAGTTAAAAGAGAACTCTTATGGAAGAATTGATGCATAGAGATATGATGCTCGCTCCTATCTTTTCTCTGGTCATCTTGTGGAGAACTGTCATTGACACTCTGTCTCCCAGACGCCACCTGGACACTCCTTTCAAGGAGATGGACACTATTACATCGCCACGGCAACCAGATGCACTCCATCTCAAGTGCAATATAAGGCTCCAGTACTCAGACCCTAGACAGCAGCAGTTGAGCATTCTCTCTTTCATTTGAGAGGCTGGAATTTATGTCCTTAGCAAAATCAAAAGTTCAAGAGCATTGCTGACTCCAAGTGATGTCGATTGAACTATTTATGTGAAGCCATTTTTTCCTTTCTTTTTACAGTTCATATTTCCCTTCTTGACATCATATTTCAATGCATCTACTCTTCTGTATTTAAAAGATGAATTTGTAAAGTAAAACAAATGTATACTGAAATTCACATATAACTTGTAAACTTGTTTCAAAAGATTTATTTGAAGTGAAAGATGTTACACATGTAAACATTAGCTTTCCAGAGTTATTCAGTTGATTTCTATCATGCACAAGAGTAAACATGTGAACTGACTTTAAATCCTTCAAATAATACATTTTTGGGGGTTTTGTTCTAGTTAGCCTAATGGTTATGAACTTGGTAGTATTTTGATTGGTTTTTCATTTGTAGAACTTTTGTAGAAAGTGATAATAGAAAGTGATAATAGGAAGATGTTTGATTATCTTGTAATACATTCATATCAGATGAAGATAGCAGAAGCTGTAATCTATGAAATGTGATCAAGGTCACTCAAGCATGTCATGCATGAAGATAATTTCTTGAATTCCAACGTGACGATCAGAGAGTAACTTGAAGATGTACCTTGAAGGCATAATACATGGGCAATAGTCGAGTTCAGCTCATTTCACTGAGCTGAAGTTACAGATGTAGTACATGGAGCATGGAATGGGCATTAGAACTGCAGTCTGATGCGCTTAGACACCATCTGACGCCTCTGTAATCAAGAAGCTATTTGCCTCATATGGCACCCCCTTCCTTACAAATTGGCCAACATTTCTGGATACAGAGTAGGAATTAGGACTGTAATTTGGACCTCCACACCACCGTGGGTGAGGAAGATCGATCTTTGCTGCCATGGGGACACGTTTGCACCGCCTCTGTGATTTGGACTGATGTTTGGAATGTAACAACGTGTCATTGGCACAAGGAGTCATCAATGAGTTAAGTCATCTCAATGTAAACTGGATGTGATTGCCAGCTGGGTGAGGGGTTGAGAACAGAGTTCATGGTTAGCCCCTACTCTGTCTTTCATTCATGCCATACCATAGACAGCATTATCTTCTGCTGAACTTCTGACAGGCTTTAACCTAAAGCATTAATCAACCATACATGTCTGCTCTAACAGGGTTTGCTTGAGTGGTATTTCTGCAGGTGAAGTTGCAGTGATGCAACTTTGGAAGTTTGTCGACCATGAAGAGGGGAACTTGTGTACAAATTAAAGCCTGAATTCAAATTGAGGCTAAAAATCCACCACATTAAAACTCTTTGGATATCCTTGTCTAGGTATTATATTCCAGTTATGATAAAATGGGAAATAAGTAAAGGAAATGTTTATGTTTATCCAGCTAAGATGAAGGTGATATGATGACAGCTTGAAAAGTATATTGAACACAAATAATGCATGAGGAAAAAATAATTGTGTTTTTTGCAAGATAAACCTGAATATAAAGAGTTATTATAAATGCTTGGATTAATTTCTACGTTTAATGACATTGAAACTTTAAATGTATATATAATTTACATTCTGTACATTAAAAAACATGAATTCCTGAAATCCATTCTCTTCTCTCTGATCATGTCCATCTTCCATGGATTATTTGCAAATCATTGTGACCCAATTCTTCATGGCTGAACTGAATCCCTATCATTTGGTTTTGAATGCATGAGATGCTTATCAGCTCTATCTTATCGAAACTATGTCATATGTTATGAATATTAATGACTGTCCTCTGCTTCACCTGTTTAAAGGGAATGTGAAATCGTGGCAAGATTCATAATTCATCTGAGTCAGAAGGGAATTAATTCTTCCCTATCACATAGAATTAACAATATTCTGGGTGACAGCTGATGGTTTTGATAAAGAAATACAGTGCATGTCCAGCTTTCATGCAATCAAATTCCAAAGTGCTGTTTCACATAATTTTGTGAGAGTACACAAATCAGAGCAACTGATAATTGATATCACAACAAGGGATTTAAGTAGTTTCTACATTTTTATTACCACATTTGCTTTTTACCTCACATAAGGAACATAAACAAAAACTGAAATTTAGAATTTGGATTATCTTTTTGTTTGAAAACTGAAATTACATTCCTTTTTTTTCTTCTTTAAGTCATTGAGCAGTGATAACCTTAGTCATTAAATGAATTTAGATATGAGAAATGATGTAGCAGTCTGGTCTTTGCTATGAATAATTGTTGCAAGATTCAGAAATGATTGACAGAATTAACATAACAGTACAGAAAAATAATAATCTTGTTCAGTGTAATGATTACTGAATCTATAATTATTATATGTTGAGGTCTTTATTACATGTAAGAAGCCCTTAAATATATGTTCATGCTTTACTCTCACATCTTATATTCATTTCATTTACCCCACCCTGCAGTCCTAATACAATTTTTTACTTTTATTATTATTACTACTATCATTTCCCCATACTATTCTGTGCATCATATTAATAGGACCTTCTCACACACTGATCCAATTTATTATATCTCCTCTGCCAGTTACACTTTTCTGTAACATTACATTTTCTCATTCTTGGTCATACTTGGTATGTCATCTTGTTAAGCTAACACTTTTACTTTTTTCTTTTTACCTTTTGTTTTCTCTCTCTTGTGTTCTCTCTCCCTCTCCCTCTCTCTTTATCTCTCTCTCTCTTTATCTCTCTCTCTTTCCCCCTCTCTCTCTCCTTCCTCTCTCTCTCCTTCACTCATTCCTATCCCATCTACTCATTAGTTGTGTATATCTTGTCTATACTGTCTATCAGTTTTCATAATTCATCAATCAAGTCTATTCAAATGCCTGGTGACTGTTAAACCCTTTCTTGTCTTTTCTCATATACTCAGCTTTATCATTCATACTCAGGTGGTTTATCTTTGCTCATCATTTCTCATTGTGTGATGACTCCTTAACAGGTTAAGTGATCTATCCCTTGAAACCTGAGCGTGTGCACATGCACTTTTGCACTTTGGCACTCCATCTCGCCATGTTGGAAAAACAAATTGTTTTATGAAAAAATTGTGTCAAGTACTTCAGAAATCTGAGGATACCTAATTTCACGTTCTCACACACTGATCCACTTTATAGTGGTGTAGCCTAATTTCAGCTTCTCTTGTATTTCATGAATAATTAATGGCATGAATCTCAGGAAAATTAGGTTTCCAATCGAGCTAGGCTGTCAAAATGTATGATGGACATGATCCCGTTAGATGATAATCTGGAAAAGTTAACACATCTTGCCTGCGGATTTAAACAGTGAAATGCATATGATGTGTGAAAGGTGAGTATTTACAATCCTTTGACATGGTAGCCAAACATGTCAAGAATGTTCATATGTTGTGTCAATATTGTTCTCTCAATACTATTTTTCAGAGTCATAGGAAACTTTTCCACAGTCTTTACTGACTTTGAGGGCATTTGATATACAAAGGTTCAAATACAATCTCTTTTCTTTATTATAAAGTGCAAGCTGATATCTAGATAGTAATGAACAATCTCAAGTATGATTGAACCACCCACAATGCAATAGAGACACATTCTTTGTCCATCTTGTTTTCTGCAAATTCCTGTCCTAGTAATGTTCCTTACCTCAAGGAGCTAAATCTTTCTAGAAAAAATAATAAGTTGACCAAAAACTGTTTGAAATGACAATGCAGCTGTTGTCTAGCTGATAGAAAGTTTCTTTGATGAGTTGTGAGATGTTAGCCCTGGGCTCATGTAGCTTGTCCTCTGGGCTATGATGTTCTCTTTCCATCATTGCTGATCTGATTATTTTCATTGTGGAATGGAGGACATGGCTTTTTCGAGATTCCTTCATCCATGGAGCACCAGTCATGTGTCCAAAGAGAGAGAGAGAGAGAGAGAGAGAGAGAGAGAGAGAGAGAGAGAGAGAGAGAGAGAGAGAGAGAGAGAGAGAGAGAGAGAGAGAGAGAGAGAGAGATTTCATCTTGTCATGTTACAGCATGACATCCATGAGGAGGCTTCTAGCTATGTCTTCAGAGATAGGCTGAGATGGTTGTGATGACATATGTACTCAAAACCAGCTCTAAATCATGGAAAATTTTGCATTGTTTTCAGGCAGCAGGAAAGTTTAAAATATCATGTCCATCACAATAGACATTTAAAAAACAAAGTATTTTGTCAACTGTAATCAATTCATTTCTATTATTTCTTAAATGATTTTTCAAACTTTGCTAAAAAACACTTTGGAAAATATATATTCTTTTGAACACTTCATACTTATTATATTTTTTTCATTTCATAGTGGGTTGAATATAAAGATTTGTAAATATTTCTAAACATTTCAATCACTTAAAAAGAATTTTTAATAAAGCCTTTCCATCACGATAACAAACCAGTATCTTTAGACAAATACTGCGTGTTTCTAATAATTAAAGACTCCAAATGAAACTATACAAATAGATAGGCATGCTTGCTTCTTTTGAGACAGTTAACAGTATTATGCTGATGATATTTCTCAAATGTGGTCCATCACAATATTCATTTGCCTTCCATCATAATAGTAAGCATTATAGGTGATTCAATGAGACCATTATATTACCTGTTTTCTGTCTCTTCATAAGACCTCACAGGATGTCAGATTCAAGTTTTTCATGAAAACAGTTTCATTTTTTTTCTCCTTTCCATCCTTCTTCTATTCCCTTCACTCTCCACGGTTACTAAAATGGTTACTGGAATTCATGAGCGCAAGTTCCTACCCCAAGGCTTAACATTGTCAGAAACCAAACCAAAATAACTGTTGTTATTCTTACTTCTACCCCAGAGGTTGTAACAAAAATCTTACTCCACCATTTTTTTCTTCATTGACCACAACAAGCATGTCAGCTGTTGGCTAGAGGCCATTGCCATAATGAGGCTCCTTGAAAGAGTAATGCTGCATGACAAAAAATCCCCAGTGCTGCAATTTGAAAGGCATGAGAAGAAAAGGTATTTGAGTGGGGAAAGTAGGAAGGGAAGACGGGTAAGTGTGAGTAGAGGAGGAGGTAGATGAGTGAAAGAAAGAGAGAGGAGGTAGTAGGTCCATGCTGGGAGAGATGTAAAAATTAGAGATGATGAGAGAGAAAAACAGCAGAGAGAGAGAGAGAGAGAGAGAGAGAGAGAAGCTGGAAAGAAGAGAGAAACAGGGCGGCAGGTAAGAGAGAATGATAAGAATATTTGGAGAAGGGAGGCAAAGAAGATAAGTTTAGAGAGATGGTGGGCAGATTGAGAAAAATCGAAAAGTGGATGAAGTTAGAGAGTTGATAAAGGATGGGAAAGAAAGGAGGAAGGAGGGAAAGAATAAACTTTTAAACACAGATGAGCTTCAGTCTCATCACTTATGTACATAATGGAAGAGAGGGAAAAATGGAGAACTACAAAAGGGGGAAAGATTTAAGAAACTTAGCAATATTATTGGAAATATGGCACTCATTTATACGATGATGGACAAATGAGGAAGAAAAGAAACGAGGGTTTGACTGTAGTAGATGTACAGGATATAATGGTAAGAACATCATATTTTAGAAATCTTAAATTATCTCAGAGCTCTTTTGTAAGACTGTAACCATGATCAATGATAATGGAATAACTGAAGTACTATCACCTCAACAAAATGAGATTAATAACATTAAATACACTATTCTTTTGACAGTTGAAATTTTACTGTTGTAATTGTTGTCAGGGAATATAATCATCTCTTTCAGATTCTAATAGATATAAATATTGTATTCCTGAGAGTTTGTAAGTCACTAGATAAGATATATGGCATATGGACAAGAGGGGGCGCTATGATATATTAGCTTGGCCAATGACTGAAACCTTTGGAGCAACGAACAGAAACTGATCATTGCATAGAACTGTTATGATTAGAAGTGTTCAATCTTTCAAGATAACCATTATTTTACTCCTGATCTTTCTAATGTTATTTTAAAGATATTTCATGTTATCCATAGAATGAAAACTGCTACATTGAAAACTAATATATTGAATGGAATGAATAAATCTTGAATCTACAAAAATTCCTAATTCATTTTTAATATTAATACTATGCTAAAATTCAAGCTAATTAGAAGACATCTCATGAAAGTGTAAAGCTAATAATAAGACAACTCAAAGTATATAGTCATTCAACCAGTTGCCCCTTTAATGTATTTGATATTTGTTATTATCCATATTTAAAAACATTATAAATATATATACATTTTAAAAATATGAATACTAGAATGAGTGAATACAAATATGCTGTAACCTTTTAACTTTTTAGATTGCATCATATGACATTGTCAATAAATTTATTTTAAAAAATCAATTCCATATAAAATCTTAAGATCCTTGTATTATAGGGAAAAATGTATGAAAATAAAATTGAAGCATGTCTTGTATGAGCTGTGAGAGGGCAGCAGACCAGTTTATTGTTGTGGTGGTGGTAAGATTGGCATGTCGATCATTAGAAAGGCTATTGCTTGGTGCTTCAGCGAGCTTCGCTTCCATGAGTGCTGAAGACAAATGATTAATGAGGTCTGCAGGTCTGTCAAATTAAGTTTATACTTTCATCTATCTAGCAATGTTTACTCTTAAATTGAAGAATGACTGTATGGAAATAATTTGACATTGGTGACCAATTAACCTGATGGGTTATCTCATTGAAACAAATTAAAGTAGGAGGAATCAATTTAGAAAAGCTTGTGTGTACATAATGAAGCATTCATAAATTTTAATTATTTTCCCAAACCCTCACTTAAATGGTTGATTATAGACTATCAACTGCTTCTCCTCTAAATGAATTAGAAATATTAGAAATATTATTATCATTATTATTATCATTATTATTATTATTATTATTATTATTATTATTATTATTATTATTATTATTATTATTATTATTATTATTATTATTATTATTATATAGTGTTACTATTTTCTGTTCTTTAAATATAAACTTTAATATCCTGTTCATCATGTATTGTGTGCTTATTCCAATCCCTCTCTGTCTTCTCCTCTCAGAAACAATTTCTCAATACTGAAATGCTTACTCTTCTTTTTAAACTGTACTTGTAGGTAATGCTTTTGTTTTGAAAATTAAGTTTTTGTTTGTTTTCCCAGTTTTACAATGCCATGTGGAATTGTTAATGGCTGTGTTTCATCTTTATAATTCTGTTCCCATATTTATGTTGATAGTAAGATAGGATCATCATCTATTTGTTGTTGTTGATTGGTTTCAGTTAAAGAGGTTTTCTTTCTAGATATATATTTTATTGATCTGAAATAAAAATTGAATAAGAAACATGGTGATTGAGAATGCTTTAAGAAATTATAATTTTCCAAACATTATTATTCTATCTGTTATCTTGCTCTCTCTCTCTCTCTCTCTCTCTCTCTCTCTCTGTCTCTCTCTCTCTTCATTATCAACATGTCCCTATTAAAATATATTTTTTCAAGAAAATATTAAACTTGTAAATGACAGGGAATTCAAATTTTAGTGTTCCATGTTGAATGTTGAATGATTGACACACTTTAGATGCAAACATCAATTTCTTGCAGTCTTTCTTATATTAGGTCATATTGAAGAGTTTGAGGAGAATGGTGAATGAGAAACATGATGAAGCATGTACCCATCTTGACCTGTCAAGAGAGCACTAGAGATTGAGAGGGAATTGTATCTCATATCTACTATGGTGGGTATACCAACATGTCAGGCAGTATGGTATCGCCCAGATCTAGGCTACATTATTATCTATCTCCTTGGGAATCTGTCAATTGTAACATGATTTCTTGGGGATGATTGTCAATATTGTTTCAATGGAGCCTGTCAGAAAGAGAAAGAGACCAAGAGGAAAAGGCTGACTGCATGTGTACAGAACAAACATGACAAAGAGGATTAACCTGTGACTAATTATCAAGATGTTCCATCCTCCACCATCTTCAAACAAATTTGTCCAGAAGGTTTTTTTTCCCTCCTCCATGCCTGTCTTAATTTTACTTCTCATCCGTTAACAAGATGTGTCTATATGAGATGTCTGGACTGTTGTGTGTATGATCTAATAACAGAGCTGCCCCCTATTCCCCCAGTCATTATAATGCCTTTATTCATCTTAAAGCAGTAATCTCCCTTTTTTTATAGTAATAATCATAATTCAGCATTGTTAAGAGGGGTTAAGTCTATGTTGTGGTATATGATTTAATGTCCTTCTGAATTTTAACAGACTATATGTGATGATTTATAATCATTATATTTGGCAAAATACAATTTTTTTTTTGAGCACACATAGTGTTCTCCATTCCTTTTAATATTCATGACATTTGGTTGCCATAGGAACTTTCTTTTTCTATACCATCCACCTGCCATTTTCTCTTTTTCATTCAAGACTAAATACATTTAAAACACATTTAAACCAGTATTTCATTATAACATAATTCTATCTCATAAAGCATATGTTTGATGCAATAATTGTGATAGAAATTTTATCTACATGAACGCCTGTGCAACTAACAATTATGGTTTTCATTGTTTCTATTCTATTTTCACCCATCTCTCTCTCTCTCTCTCTCTCTCTCTCTCTCTCTCTCTCTCTCTCTCTTTCACCCTTTCTCGCAGTCTTTCTCTAGACTTAGGCCTGTGTTATGTCTGTCTCTACAATTTTGTATCATACTTTCATCTGTTGCACTTTCTTTATCTCACTCTTTTATCCACTACTTTGATAATGATAATGTATATCTACTTTTTCCCCCTTGTCTGCAAGAAGATTTTTTTATTCTCCTTAGTTTGTCTTTCTCCTTGTATTTCAGACACATTAATGCTTTAACCATGTACTTGATAATGATTTACAGTCATCACATGCATGTCATCAATCACCAAGTATTATTTCAGCCTAGCCACTGCTAAACCTGGATTAATTTGCCAAAGATATATAGCAAGGAATGATTTTTATGACTACTGTCTAGTAATTCAATCCATGTGATGCTACATTCTGGTGCATGTATTAAATTAGATTGACACAACTCTCATTAATTAGTCTCTAGGTTTTGATGAAATTATTGTAGGATGTTACAAATAAAATTGTTAGGATGTAGTGATATATGGTATAAAGTTTCCAGAAGACTGCCTATTTTTCATCTAATTTCATAATTTGCTTCATCAGTGGATATTCTCTATCGTCAAAAATTGATAAGTATGATGAGTGTGAATGAACCGTCTGTAGCTTGGCAATGAGTGAATTGACACATGAGAAATGAGACCATTAGTAGGTCCTTCTTACAGGCCTGTAAACACCACCATTGTACCCCATCAAGATGCTTAATTGTCTCTCAACCTTCACCGTTTCCCTCAGCCTTCAACGTTTGTAAACAGTTTGGCTTGCTTCAATTAATATGTAGAGTATAGACTTCCTTGTGTTTGCTATAGGCACATCCATCATGACGACTTCTTTGCTCTCTTCTTCATGTTCTTGCTATGTCTTGTCCTTGCCTTCAATGAAAGTTGAGCTGAGAATTAACCCTAATTACTCATGATGATTGCTTGAGGTATAGATATAACTATGAAGTATCTTACATTTGAGTTACATGAACAGACAATGTCCTCGATGTACTGTTTGAATTTTGATTAAAACTTGAAAACAGAAACAAGATTTAAATAAATATTAAAGGAATAGAATATTCTGAAACAATAATGTGATATAGATGGAAAAGGCAATCTAAAAGAGTAAGATTAGTAGGTTGAAAGAAATAATTTTTTCAACGATAATATCCTCATATAAGCATACATATCAAGACTTATTTGTTTCTTAATCATATTTAAGAACTGTGTAAATGAGATGTTCAGGAAGACTGTGGTATTGACTAATATTCATGACATTAATCATCATTGAATACTAGAGAGAAATGCACAATTCATTAAAATTTGACATGTTTAACTGGTTAAGGAATCTAAAGAAGAAGAAAAAGAAGCCTGAATGTATTCTTTCCAGGCAGACTTTGAAGTTCTTCAGAGCACTCTAACAGACTAGATATATTTGTTTGGTTTGTTTGCAATTACCTGAAGATGTTCGACCGATATATCACTGTCATTTCCCCAGACTAGATGAACAAGCTTTGTCACTTTAAATGGGGCATCGTTCTCTGCTAGTTATCTCTCTCTAGTTTTTCCCCTCTCCTCCTCCGCTACTCTGCTTGCCAATGCATCTTTCATGCATGCAACCTCACCCCCTTACCCCCTCTATTTAGCCATAACAAGCAAGAGTAAAAACCAACCTTTAGTTTCGATGAGATACTAATGCAGAGGAATTCCACAAAACACTTTCTACCTTGCTCAATAACTGTCCTTAACTCAAACTGCAACTGTTTCCGTGCACGCTCTCCTAATTTCGCCGCTTTGTACCGATTACGATAGAAAGTAACTTGAAATAAAACCAATATAACGTCTTTTATTCAGCCTTTGAAGTTTAGCGACAGGCTTCTCACGTGGAGTGGGGCAGACGTTTGTCTCCTCTAGTTTCAAATGCTGTGGCAATGTTGTTTTGATTCAATTTCTCACTAAGGACATGGCTAGCTTACTTTGTGGAAATGTTACACCTCTCTTGTCTCTTCTCTCCCTCTCTCTCATTTTCTATCTCTCGTTCATGATTACAACCCCCTTTCTCTTGCCCTCTTTTCCTCTGTCTTCCTGTTCTAAATTTTAGAGGGAATGGTATAGGAGACTGCTAAGGTTACAATGAATGATGCACTAGAAATCTAGGCTTTGAAAATAACAAGCGTATAGAGAGGCGAAAGAGAAATGGAAGGCAAGGAGAGAGAGAGAGATAGAGAGATAGATATGTGTTTTTTCAATGTGTTTGCACCCTTCCCTATCCAAAAAATTGATTGGCGCTCATCATCTGTAGACCTCGCCGTAAATATATCACTTGAGGGATACTCCAGCTACAATGTATAGGAGGGGTCCAGCCATTGAAAAGCACTTGGGAGGAGGAGGAGGAGGCCATGGATTGGGGGTCAGGGTTCCATCATCTCAATTTCTTGTTCCTTTCTCTCTCATCCCATGTCATCCCATCTTTTTTCTCCCAGTCATTTGATTTGGGGCACGTGCCCCCTCTCTTGTGGCTATGCCACTGTCTACCTACACCATGCAATCTGGTATAGATGAGTCCCATGAGATAATACATTATGAGTATCAAGAAGGGCAGCTTCAAACATACCAAATGGCCTTATTAAGATAATGACTGCATTGGGACTAGCAGGCTCTATACCAATTATGAATTATGGCACTACATTTATCAAACCACAGACCTCCAACAAAAATCTGAACTTACTGATGAAGTCATGGCACAAAAGATGAATAACGTATTGAAACTTATTAAAAGTTTTTTCAATATTTATGCTATTTTAGTTCAAAAATATAACTTTGGCAGTTACATCATGTTTCAAGTTGTCTGACTTTTCACACTTCGACATTCCAATATAAATATAAATGTTAAATGAACTGATGCCAATGTTGCTATCCTAAATTATCCTTGTCCTCATTCTCAATTCCAGAAGTTAACCTCTAAACTGATCATTAGTAGATGAGCATATTTATCTGCTTAGGCAAAGAAACCAAATCCTTTGTGCTAGCACATCTATCTCCTGTCAAGTATTTATTCAACTCCTAATGAGTCTGTTCTATCATTCTCTGCAGTAGTGATACCATTCCAATAACATTTTGGAATGAAATCTTGTGAGACATCTGGAAGGAGCAATAGTTGAGCATGGATCCTTGATGTCGGAAAGTTCAAGAGTTTAAACCAATTGCACTATGTTGAGACATCATTTTGCGTGTGTGTACAATTGACAAATTTGACAAGGCTATATTCCTTGTCATGATTTGTTTTGATAAGAGTTGTCTACCTTTCAGGAAGGAACGATAATTATCTTGATGTTAATGAGTTTGATATCAGATAGGAGTGTTAGCTGACATCATCATCAAGGTGCTTCTCTGGTATGGCCTTGTGCCCTTTCCTATCAAGAAAGAATTCCATTTACAACTTACGACAGGTTGGATATGCCATGATTGGAAGGAAGTCTTTGTATCTGGAAAAGAATAAAAACAATCTTTTCAGTGACGTATGTATTGGATTTTTTTCTTTTGGAAGAAATATGGTTGGCTTTTCTTATTTCATTTTCTTCTGCCGAGTTGAGAGAGTGAGTGCAGGGAAGCGACCCACGCGAGGGATTGCTGAATATACAGCCTTTCATGCACTATTAACTTCATTCTTTTATGCTGGAAACCTTTTTAACCTGCATGTTTAAACAAGTCCACCGACGGCAATTATCTTACAGGAAATGAGGTAATAGTATCTTTTATTTACCTGACTTTTGAATACTGGATATGTGCATTGTTTGAAACCACATTAAAAGATAATAATAACTCCTTAGTAACTGGTTAATGTGTGTACTTAAAAAAGGTACATATAATTTAGATCCATTTCATATTTGTATTTGTAATGCAATTACACTAATGATTCTCTGTGGAACAATATCATTTATTTCAAGCTGAATATTCCTCTCACTGAAGTCATGTTTTTTATGCTTGTGTATCATTGGTACAATCATAGATCTATACAGTTGAACTTTATATATATAGAGGCCTCCACATAAATGCATGCCCACAGCCCCACCTGTCTATCTATTCTTTTGTAGTGTGAGGTTTTACAAGTCACACTGCAGCTTTCCCACCAATTCATACACGTTTATTTACATTCCTTTAAAGAATTAATACCAAAGTAAAACTCAGGACTGGAAACAGTAAATGATCTCTTATGTCTAATCAGAGATGCAAACCTAGTGAAATACTTTGTGGCTGATGCACCTATTAGTGAAAGCACTTCCTCTCCTCTCTGTTGTTCAATTCCATTAGGCTTCAAGAGTAAATTTAAACTTGGATTCTTAGTGCTATGTCAACTTTCAATCCTGAATGGAGGATTCAGTGAGTGGTTGTATAAAACACCTTCATTTGTCTAGTGATAGTGTGTTTATATGACAAGACAGCCCTCTGTACATATCCTTGGTTTTAAGCTTCATCATTCATAGTTAGCAAAGTGTGTCAGTCACAGTTAAGAATTTGAGCTTTGTCATTTAACTTCACAAATGGTGAAAAAAACAGAAGGATATTGAAGAGCAAAACTAAATGGTATGTTTTATTGTTAATTATGATGATTCCTTGAAACATTTCTCATTATCATTTGCTATATTGTATTGATTATTTAGTGAGTGATATAGTGTTTTAAAGAAGTAGCAGATATATCAATTGTATTTATGTGTTTTGTTTGTTGCTATGAAAAGTCCTACCCCATGTACAGATTTCATGTCCCCTCCCCCAAAAGAGAATTGTATCTTTGCCGGGTACATATTTGACTACATCCTGTTTGATTGATATGTAGTTTTCATATCCAGATCATTGATCACAAACATCATTGATTACTGGATTTGCACATATTCTTCCATCATATCTCATAAGATGTACCCAATTTCAATTTTCATTGAAAGAAAAAAGTTAATGTTTCCGTCAAAATGTAATATTGTGCATTGGCAATATGAAAGAGATGAGGGAAAAAGGGAGAAAGAAAGGAATAATGAAAGAGAAAGAAAAAGCAATGGGAGGCTTAATCAATAAATCATCAGCTGAAGAAGAAGAGATTTCATAATGACAGTAGAATCTGAATTGAGTTTCTGTGACCTCAATATACTACTAAGTATTGATAAATCTGTATGTAGCGCCCCAAATTATGACTGCATCCTTGGAATATGTAATCTTATCTTCCATCAATAATTCTGAAATATTGGTTTTGGCTTGTATGAAGAACATCATCGATACCTGATGTTCCAAATTCATAAGAATAATTGCTAATATGTATGATTTGAATAAGAGAAGGGGGCATTCTAATGTGTCATGCAAAATGTAATTAAATCATTGATAATTTCAAATCATGAACACACATTGTAAGCCAGTCTGGTTGGCTCTAATGAAGATATAGGCTAACTACAGTGACAGATTATGCTCAAGTTGTCAGCCATCTCTTTCCTTTAAAACAGAAACTTCTTTTCATATTTTGTCAAATGTTTTGAAAGGTGAAAGTCGCTGCTTATTGTTTGTGGTTGTATTCGTATCATTTTAGTAATCATATGAACAACCATGTATAGGGGTAGCTTTCTGATATCTCTAAATGTCAAATTATCAAAATGAGCATACAAGGCAGCAAAAGTCAACAGTTAGCAGCAATTGCATCTTTCTGGCTCCTCTCTAATTCATTTACTTATAATAAATACAAAATTATTTCCACTTGTCTATTTGCTTGACCTTTCATGTGAACATTTTAGACCCTCACAACTTATAATCATTTCTCCTTCTCTTTTCTATTACAACTTTGACAGACAATCATTCTACTTTCATCACATTCATATCTACAACTAGCCAGAAAAATGTATTTCAATTCATTCATCAAATAGATCAGCATGGTTCATGTCTTCACTTGATCTCTGTCAGAGTAAAGGTTTACAAATCAATACTGCTCTCATCTCTGTCAGACTGCATCTGGGAAAACTCAATGAAGTACAGCCCGTCTCAAAAAGAGGATTGAATGAAAACTCATGTAAGATCACTTCCATACAAAGCTGCTTATCTCTTGCAATTAATATGTTGTATATACCTATGAATCATCTATCAATTGTACTTTCAAATTAAGAATCCTGAAATTACTTTGGTTTATATATTTCTAACAAATAGTACATCTGCGCCATGTTTGTAGGTTTGTAAAGCATCTGATATGTGACAAAGAAATATACCCTTTTAAATGAAATAATATTATTTACAGTAACAATAAATTATTCTAAAGAATTTCTCTGTCTTTCTCCCAATGTAACCACTTACAAGGATAAAAACTCAAGGATAATTAATATCTGTTGCATCATGTTTTTTTAAAGAGGGGTGACCTTCCTGGATGCAGTCGGTCAGTCAGTCGGTCAGTCAAGAATGATGTGTTACTCCAAACAGACACCATCCTGATCAATACTACCATATATAATACAAATTACACCATGCTTAACATGACACACACTAACTCATCATAATCTTTACATATTTCAATAAAGACATGTAGGCCAATTTTTTATATTTTACTTTGAGCATTGCAACCAGAAATGGTACTTCATTTTTCACCATATTTTTACATTTCATATTTACAGATGCATGTACCTTTTTGCATGTTTGAATTGATATCAACCTCTATCTTTGTTTCTCCTTGAACTTGGAGTCTGTCTACTGTGAACATTTTGTTCTCATGTTTGGAGTAGGCACTTTTATCAGGAGAAAATCTATTTGAAAATTGTAAGGAAGTTTAAAGAAAATCTTAACCCTTTTCTTCAGGCCAAGTGAATTGAATAGCTTCTGATAATGTTTAGTCTTTCCTAGATATGATTCGGCCAACAGGTCAATCTTTTATTTCTGAAAATTGTGAAATGTAAAAAGTTGACATTTATAAGTTGAAGCTATTGCTATTTTCCGATCCCACTCTCGCAGCAAGGACTCACTAAATTGAAGCAAATTAATTTGACTTGCAATATTGTTGAGGCTCAAAGAGGGATGAAAATATTTCCTAGATTGTTGAAATTAAATCAGGGTCTGATAATCTTCAACCCATCACAGTAGTCACATGATGTAGAAGGGGAAAGAAACCTCATATCTTTCCCGTCTGTTGCATTCAACCTAACAGTATATTATTACATTCTGGTAAATTCAAAGATATTGGGTTCCTTCCCTCTTATATCATTATATTATATACATTATTGTTAATGAGAATGGTTTTGAATATAATCCTTTAATAGTTGGCAAATTGTGACATTTTGTGCAATTACTCTGGGTTAGGAAAACAAAGTGCTATTAGGTTTTAGGCATATAAAGTGATACATGTAAAGAAATATTTTACACTCAATTTGTTATCAGTTTTAAGTGATTCTTTTCACTTATTACAAAAAACTATTTGCCGTTGTCAAAATTATGAACTAAATTGCGAAACAAGGGTTGATTGAAATGGATCATAGAGAATCATTTGTATCAGTGATGATAATCACGCTGTTTTGGGAAGATTCCATCCAACATATTTTATTAAAAAACAGGAAGTTTTCAAAAGTAATTAGGACTTCAAACATATAAGGCCTACATTTATACCATTTCATCACGATTCATCAACAAGTTTGTCATTGAAACCCAGGGCAATATGGATAATGCAAATTGTGGTCTTCAGACAGGCTCAAAATCAATAGCAACCCTTCACCAAACTCATCATCACAGGGATGATGTATATAAAGTATATTTATGGCATTGACTGTGCCGTTCAGAACAATTTGAGGCAGGAGGAAAGGGCTAAAATCTTCATAAAAGTGGTTAAAAGTCAACTACACCTCTAGTTAACCAAACAGCCAGGTTTAGGTAAATATTGACGTGAGAGCTAGGTTGTGTTTGCTGATGGTCTCACAGCTTCCCATGGTGCAGTGACCACTAACAAAATATTAGAGTCTAAATGTTTGAAGTATCCTGGGCAGAAGCTCAATCTATATCTTATAAACTGTGCTTTATTGTGGTCCAGAATCCTTCGATGGAAAGCATATATGATATACTAGTAGCATTGTCCTATTCACACTCTGCTTGTGTTGACTTTAATCAAACTTTTAATCCAGGGTATATTTTGAGGTAAGAAACTGTGGGACTACGGTAGTGATGTTTATATTGTGCCATGTATATATTGTAGGATTGTATCATGAGAATTAAATTCAAACATTGGCTTTTCCGGTCTGTACAGATGATGGGAATTTGTGATGATGGATAGGGGAAAAAGGCACAATTTCCTCAGCTTTTCCGAGGAATATGAACAAAAAGACAGGATAGGAAAGGTGCAAAATGAAAGAATTATAGGGAAATAAAAAAAAAGGGTGCTATATTTGACCTAGATGTAGTTTTAAAAAAATTATACCCGCAGTTTATCTTTCTTTCTCCCCCCCCCCTTTTTTGTTTCCCTTTTTATTTTATATTGTAATCATTCTTATAATTTTTGGTAAATATTGTGATTGTGATTGTTTTAATAAATGAAAAAATAATAAAGACATGATGGAGATATGATTGAAAAAGGGAAAGACAGTGAGAGAGAGAGAGACAGAGAGAGAGAGAGAGAGACAGAGAGATTCAAAGAAAATGAGATAACAAAGAGAAAGAGAATAGACAAAGCATCGTAGTAGGTCCATGGTTTAATAGACCTATTTACCAACATATTCAAATTTATGGATGTTTCTTTTCTGGGGACCCAGTGACGAGATATTCCAGTAATCTGTTATTAATGAATGAACCACAATACTTGGAATCCAGTCTTCATACATTACTTGTTGCTATGACGGCCAACCTCAGGCAAGCTTTCAGGTTGTCAAGAACAACCTTTCTTTAAACAGTGTGCATACAATTTGCATATGTTAGTAGACTTGTTCATTGAGAGCTTATGATGTTGCTTTCAAAACAAATCAAACTCAAATTACACAGCTTTATATATGTCAACAGAAAAATGACTAATCAGTGTGGATTATGTACACAACCTCACTCTTTAAACATTCTTTTGTGCTCCTTGTTTCAAAACATAGGGTAGATAATAATGCAATAAGTCATGATAGAAAGATGCAACCAGTCCTAATCTTTGCCTCTATCTAGCTTTCAATTAAACCCCAGTGTTTAGTATCTGAATGAGACATGTGTTAAGCTAATAAGTAGAATTCACACAGGGGATGTCCATTCATAAAAAGGCCAAGGCAGATTTGCATATTAATCACACTTCTGAAGAAGATCTCTATAAGTAGTAATTAGCAGTGATACCAAGTACAATAGTGCTTAATCAGGAGTTATTAAACCTCCTTCTGCCCCATAATCTTTGTGCCTGCCTGCCTGATTTCCTAGTAAGCAGCATTAATGGGATTGAAGAGGGTTAGTTTTGAATTTCAGGAGGTCTTGGTAATTTGAGACATGCTTTGTATTCATTCACAATGTACCATTATTGTGTTGTCAGCTGTTCTGAATGAAAGAATTGTTTTGGAAAAACACATATTATATAGACTGGCAGTATTACTTGTCTGTATTATCTTTTGATGATGGAAAGTTTGGAAATGTGCTCACTTTCCATTCTGCCATTATGTCATTTACATTTTCACCCTTGTTGTCTTCAGATGGTCTCTTTTAACATCCTTGTAAGTTCATAAGAATTTTAAGTTTTGTTACCATTAGGTACAAGGTCAGCTTGGCTTTGACATTGGCATCACCTATGATTGGTAGAGTTTATAGTATCCCATCAAAAGTTATTCATGGCATCCTTAGATTGTTGTAGCCCAACATATCAGCTCACTTCTTGGTCTGTATGACCAGACTAGCTGGTTGTCTATCAGATTATGAGGTACTTGTCACCTCATTTGATTGGCAGGTCTCTTATCAGATAGCTGTGTACAGTTAGGAAACTATGCTTTATTCTTTATCCTTTGTCTTCTTACTACCATTCATGGTAATGCTATACCACTTAATTTTAGAAGTAAACGATTCCAGTCACTGGACACTCCAGATATAACTCCACCACTTTGTTTCCCTTGTCTCATCCTATCCCCCCTCCTCTCTCTCTCTCCCCTCTCTCTCCTTCCAGTCAGCAGCTATGCATAAGCAGCAGCATGCAGGAGTTTGATTAGAAGTAAACATGATTGCATAATACTTGAGTCTCTTTGGAGAAAAACATTTGTGGAGGAGAGGCAGTTGTAAATGGATTTGGGGAAAGTCAATAGGTGTTTAGTCCATACATCCATTCAGTTGTTCTGTGGAGCTACTTTGTCTTGCAGTTCTATTTCCTCGTCTGCCCATTCATCTATTCATTTTGTGTGTGTCAGATCATCTATAAAACTTGGAAGAATTGTTGTTTTGTTAATTTACACCTGGATTATCATTAATGTAAGTACAATGTTATCTCACTTATTATGTTCTTATGTGCCAATGTGGAAGTGGATACACTGTCATAAGACTGAGAAAGATCTGATATTTGTGTGTGTGTGCCTTTTTACTGCCTCCATCATCAGGAGCTTTTTTTGATCTTTTAGTGATATCAGATTGATTTTGATGACTTTCCTCCCTTGTCTATTCTGGCATCTTGAAACCCACTTTGCTCTAACCAAGTAATTGTTCTGAAAAAATAAAGACATTTCCCTGAACTTTCTGAAAGCTACCCTATTCTCAAGCTCTACTTGGAAGTACTGTATAGGGAAGGATGATGTGAGGGAACGAGTGGGTTGACATCCTATCACTTACTTGAGTATGAAAGGGGGAGAGATTATATATACATGTACGTCATAAGTTTCTTGCTTTGTTTGAATGAGTATGTGTATTTACCAGAAGACTTTGTAGGCAGCTCTGTGATGTCATACATCTTGGTGTATTTAGAGAGAATGGAAATCAAAGTGTGATTTTGTAGGCCTACATTCGTATGTTTGTAAGGTTTGTGGTCCAAACTGGAGAAAGAGTAATGAAGATAGGTCATAGATGACCCTTTTCGTGTTGGATTGAAAGACAAATGTTCTAATATTAACCCAAAATAGTGAATTGCTTCAATATATGTGAGAACAACCCAATTCCATTGCATGTTTCCAAATATTTTAACTACTTTGAAATAGATTATGTTTGATGTTACAATAGAACAAAATTTAAAAATAGGTAAAATAATGTTGCCTTTAAATTCTATTCCTCTTCAATGACCTCTCCCACAAGGTAGTCAACACACTCTAGGAGTAAGTGGCTTGTTGTTGATATAAGAGAGCATGCAATGCACATGAATGATAGAGTACATGTCAACAACATATGGATCTAATTGTTAGACCAAAGTACACCACTTGGTCCTAATATGACCTTCATCCTCATTTCCTTCTACGCAAGGGCGGGTTTGAAATTGTTTGTATCCTGCAATTATGAAACAAAAAATGTATCAGCAACATATATGCTTAATAAATTTATTTGGCATTTTTTAATTGTCATAAACTAAGGCCATATAAAAAAATATTCATGTTTAGCGTCCCCGCCTGCTTCCTTTTTGGGGCCGCCTGCCCTTTTTTTTTCTTTTTTTTTTTCAAAATTTGTTTTTTCATTTTTTTTTTCTTTTTTTAAATCTTAATGAAAAAACATGAAAACATACTGCTAAAATGGTCTTTTACTCAATAAAAAAAAAAAAAACACATAAATGCTGGTGGCCATCTTGAAAAATAGCCCGAAAGGCTGCCCAGCCAGTTGGGGAAAATGTACAGAGCGGCCATTTTGAAAGAAAGAAAAAAAAAAAGGGGGCCTCCTCCTTCCTATTTTTCAAAAAGGCAAACATGTTTTTTTTTTATTTGGCCTAATCTATAAATTTATCAGATAAAGATGCCAGTTATCAAGCATGTCAAGATTAGATTTGATACTTGTATTTAAAGAGAAGGTTGAGTTCTGGGAAGAGGTGAAAAATAATTTGTGAGCGTTATCATTGTATTATGCAAGTGTGGAAGAACATTAGATAAAAAATGTTCCCTGAAAAGCATGGCTCTTCAAATGCCTTAATATTCTAAATATGGCATGTAACATCATAAAAATCGGGATGGATTTTTATGCCGCATGTTCGTGTAGTCCCATATACATCTTTCTCTGTACAGTGCTTGTAACTTTACCAAGACTGGGCCAAATTTCTTATTATTTGATGATCCCAGAACCTTGAAGTACTCATCAATACTTATATGCTAGATGATCAAACTTTTCTGATCGATTCCACAACGTTTCTTTCACAATGCAATCGCATGACCAGAACTCAACTTTATCTTTAATAGTGGGAGATCATTTTATTTTTGGCAAGCTGCATTCAAGGGAGAATTGTTTTTGTTTCTTCTTTATATTGAGTTCCTCTAGCTTTCATATCATTATTGCAGCCAATACATTCAGTTGTTTTTAAAATAACAACACTTTCTAGAATAATGTGATGCTGAGATATTGAAGGGGAATACTATTAAAGGGGAATATTTGGTATTAGCCTTCTCTTATTGATAATGACTTGTTTACCACTGTTTCCTGTTGACATCCAGATTACAGAGTTTATTGAGTTTATTGACATTCTCAATAGAAAGGGGTGGAGAGTAGAGAAAGGGAATGAGAACAAAAAGCTAGGCAGGAAAATATGAAGGGGTGGCTATTTTGATCATTGGGGGGGGGTGGGCAGATAGAGAGATAAAAAGAGAGAAAGAGGGAGGGAGGGAGAGAGGGATAGAGAGAGGGGGAGAGAGAGAGAGAGGGAGAGAGAGAGAGAGAGAGAAAGAGAAAGAGAAAGAGAAAATGGGGGTCCTCAGATAGTTTGGATTCTAGATGTCTGTTTTCATTCTTTCTTGATGAACCCCCTCTCTCTCTCTCTCTCTATATATATATATGTATATATATATATATATATCTCCCTTCATCTCTCTCAGAGAGGGAGGGAGGGAGAGAGTCTTCTAATTCACTCATGCCTATCCAGTGGATTGGAAGATTGTGGAGAAAAAAAAATGACACCCCTGAAAGCCAGGCTAATATTACATACCTTGGATGGTGGTGTTTACTCGGTGCTGTACTGTACTGTAGCTTTGGTAGTTAGCAGGAGTCCCTTGAGATAACACAATATCAGCAAAGACCAGTCTCCCGCGAATTCCTGCAGTCCTCCAGGTGCCGGTAAGCTTCCTGTTGCAGTAGAAACTAAGACCCCGTTCTCATTCACTTCGTTGGAGCGGTCTAACTAAGACCCGTTCCTCAGGAGCGGTTCTTAGGTGAGTGAGAACGGTCAAAGTGGTCCAGGAAGTGGACTTCTGGACTGCTCCAGAAGACCACCTCAGGAGGTGGTCTTGAGGAACGGGTCTTATTAAGAGCGGTTTGGAGCGCTCTAACGTGCAGTGTGAACGGGCGCACTTTGAATGGAAGTGAGCTAGTGACATTCCGCGCGTAACATGTAGTACGGTACATACGCTTAGTATTCCGCGCGCGAAAAAATTTACCTGCTGACCTGAGCTGCCATAGCAACAACAAGACCATTTTGACTCGTGGAGCGGTTTGAGCCATAAAAAACTGCTCTGAGTGTGAACGCTCGCAAACCGTTCCTCAAGACCCGTTCCTCTGGAGCGGTCTAACTAAGACCACTTTCAAAGTGAGTGAGAACGGGGTCCAATAGATACCTGGTCTACAGAAATGTGATGAGATCGGAGTTTCTGTGTTCTAAAAGAGACTGTTATGATGTAGGCTTTATGAGAAGCTAATCATTACAGTTTGAATGCATGGGGCAGATGGGTTCACAACTCACAAGTTGAGTTTGGAGGGTGATAGTGGAGCTAGCTGTAGTGCTGGTGGCAGCTTGACCTCTTGTATACTTCCTGCAATTACCTATTTAGGCCAACCTAATAGATCCTGATTGCAATTTGTATAAATGATTAAAATATATGGTATCCAATAACTCATCATGTGTTGGTGAATACTAATGAATGTTGTGTTTTTTGTTGTTTTAACAGGACTCCTCTGCATTATATGAAAGGCTTCACATTCCCAGAAGTCTACTAGAAGCTTGGAGTAAGGACAAGTGTGAGGTCTGTGCCACACACGTCAACCAACTCAAGGGAGAAGCTGTTGCAATGGTCCAATCGCTTGAGGAAGCACAAGCACAGAATGATGCTGCAAACATCGGCCGTCTATCAGGTCTGGTAGGATCCCGTGACCTAGCCTCCCTTCAGCGGTACCTCTACGCCCACCACGCCCACGGTGCAGCAGCCGCCCAGCACCATCGGTCCGCTAGGCAGCAGGTGAAAGGACAGCATACAACAACAGCAGCAGCTGCAGCTGTAGCAGCGGCTCGTAAGCAAGCTTTGCCCCCTTCTGTACAGGCCCAGCAGTACTTGGAAGAAAGCCTTGGAGCCTCATGGTGGACACATCCAAAGCTTAGCTCCATGCTCTCATCAGCACACCAGGTAAGTTCTCATAGATCAAGAAGACACATCGAAGAGCACTAGGAAAGCACCATCAACCATCTGTTAAGAAGTATGAAGTTCTGAAAGGAAAAAGGGATTATCAGGGGAATTAAAGCCAATTGCTTGCAGTCTCTTTGATTATAAACAGTGAAACATTTTAATTGAAGGAGGGTTAAGGATAATGTCATAGAAGTTGGAAGAGAAGGGTTTATTAACCCATTGACTTCTGAATTCATTCATTCATTCCCATAGGCTTAATACAGGGGTAAATCGGTTCCAGTAGGCAATGGGCTGATCTTCTTCCTCTACTAGATGAGGACTTGATTTTCTAGGAAAGATAAAGGCTTCTTAGTATATTTCTACCATGTAGGTCTATACGTATGTCAGAGATGCTTTCATACTACACTGTACATTCATTGTCACCAGATATGGGCCTACTAAAGTGTGTGCTCTATATCCACATCTCCCTTGCCATAATGGGGTCACCATGCCCATTGCTCTATTCAAATCATAACACGCATCCATGTGAAGTGTGAACCATCTAATGAGTTGGATTAACGTGAGTCACTGTAATTAAAACAGGATTAAACAAACAGGCCTACATGCCAGGTGCATAGTTGGGTCTAAAGATAGATTTGGGCCTTTGAGCAAAGTTTGCTTCTCAGATTCCCAGTTCTTTAATAGTGAAAGATGACCAACATGCAAACACTTCAAACTAAGTTTCTGTCATCATAAGAAAAAGATATCTCCTTGGTTCTATGGCAACAGAAGATGAAGCTAGGTAGAAGAGTTTTTTTTTAATAGGTGACTTTTTTGGTCCATATATTAAGCCATTTAAAAAAAAAATCATGTTTAGCGTCCCCGTCTGCTTCCTTTTTTTGAGGCCGCCTGCTTTTTTTTCAATTTTTTTATAAATGAAAAAAACATGAAAAACATACTGCTAAAATGGTCTTTTTCTGAATAAAAACAAATTAACAACATAAATTGCGGCCATCTTGAAAAAAAGCCCGACTGGCTGTCCAGCCACTTGGGGAAAATGTACCCAGCGGCCATTTTGAAGAAGAAAAAAAGAGAAGAAAGAGGGCCTCCTCCTTCCTATTTTTCAAAAAGGCAGGACGCTAAACATGTTTTTTTTTTTAATGGCCTTAATAATGTTTCGTCAGTCAAAGGGTCATGAACTCTGTGTCACTAACCTGTTAACATAAAGACATATTTAATTCATTATTTGTTGGGGGGTTATAACCTTCATCTCAATAGCTAAGGTCATTGACCATGTGTTGGTTGTCGACACATTTTTCATTGAACCCAAGTTACTAAAGTTACATGTTATTGACTTATTCCACAATATGCAAAAATATGGCATAGTGTTTACCTAGGTTGCATGTGTTTGTCTGTCTTTCATGATCTAGGGCACTTTCATTCCATGGAAGAGAATAGGTCTATACATTCAAACAAGTGAAATGAATCAAAAGAAAAGAGTATGTTTCTCTTGAAAAAATAGAAATGTGAAATTTTCTTGCATTAGGAATACCTCATAATGTTTTAATTTATATTCAATAAATCTACATATGTTTTTCATATGCTAGAATATTATCGCGAGTAACCACTCAATAGTCAAGAGGTGTTTCTTTATGACCACCCCTCCCTCTCCCCCTCCCCCCCTGCAACACAAATACAAAGACATTCACTGATGCAATTTTACACAGAACTAGTAATTTTGAACAGGTAATTTGATTCTAAGGCCTTTGTTTTAGAAATATACATTCTAGTGTTGAGTTGATAAGGAATATATAGAGCAGATAGCACTTTAGCAGTTAACTCAGGTGGGAATAGTTCTACTGAAATTTGAAATTTTGAATCCTTTCATGAAAGTCTACTTTTGTTTATGTTGAGGGGTTAGTTTGCAAGATAATTTTGGTCCATCTTTTCAATTTTGTATGATGCTGATATAAGGGCTTTATGAGACAAATGTCTTCATATAGCCTTGTCTCAGTTGTCTGCAACTGTAGAGATCTTTCTACCATGCATGATGGTCACTAGTACAATACCCTTGTACTACCCTCAGCCAGTCATGTAGGCAGACAGACAGGCTGCATCCCTAGAGTGATCCAACCAGGAAACCAGGCTGGGTTGAATGACATCCTTCTCTCCCATCTCCTTCTCAAAAACCTATCAAATACTAGCACTTGCAGGAAATAGAGAGTGAACCTCTCAGTCTGAGCTTCTTGATTGCTCAGATGTGGCACTCAAATCCATTGTGAATTGTTCTTCTTTCTCTTTCCTCTCCGTGGTAACCAGAAGAAAAGGAAGAATGGAAACCACCTCTATTCCCCGTACAACAAGAGAAGATTTGTAATTGTTTACGAGGGAGTCAGGTGTGACACTGTTTCACAAGGGAGAAGCACGCGCAGGTCACCAACGTAAATGTTTATGTTCGATTAACTTGCTCTGTCATGATCCAAGAGAAGTGGAGGATGTCTTTTGTGGGGTCTGAAAAAGAAAAAAGACTGGCTTCTCTTTCCCTGTTTCTCTCTCCTTCTTACGAGAGGTTATACATAGGATTGAGTTGCCTCTTACAAAATGAGTCATTAGTCTTTAGGGGAATGCTAGGAGAAGTTAGAATGCCAATTTTCTATTTTAGCTCTTGGTGATTTAAAAGAAGGTTCTTGGATCAGTAGGACTGCTTTGTAGGTGGGATGGTGCTTCTAAACAGGGAATTCCCCTGACAATCAAGATAAGAACTAGAAAGCATGAAAATATACACCAGCTTGATAAATGGCATATTAATTTGTTTGTCCCTTGCCATATTTTCTAATCAGATATTGTGTCATAGATATGATTTCTTAGACTCAGTTTGGGATACTTTGACATTTCTGAATCTGTAAAATGAAAAAGATTTCAGACACATTTTTGAAGTGACTCATGGTTGCAAATTGTATTATATTTACAAACCAATTTTTCTGTAGTAAGTTTAAATCAGGAAATTCTGTATTATCGATGTTTTTGTTTAATATTTTTGTTTAATATCATATTGAATATTAGACTGTTTATTAGAGTACTTCGTATAAACGTACTTGCTGAATCAATATGCATGGAAATTTTCAAATCTGATTTGCGGTAAGTGAGAAATTTTGACCATAATTCATCAAATGATATATCAGCTAGAAAACTTTATTTTCCTCAGTCATCTCAGATAATATTTTGCTCATCCATCCTTCCAGACGTACCACTCCCCCATGTCCAATTAGCCTGCAGCTTTCTAACCAGTTGTTATTAAGCAATAACTGGCAAAACATAACTTTGCATTCTATCCAGTCAACAACAAAAGAAAATCAATTTGAAGAATACTAATAGTTGCCCTAGGCTGGAAATTCAGGCAGATATTCTATGCTGATCACCTTCGTGGTTTGCAAATTTGTTAAATTGCTGATGGGCTTAAAGATTGGTGTAATGATAACAAATGGATGAGAAGAGACAGGAAGAAAGGAAGAAGAAATGGTGGCGGAATTACAGGGCAGTGGTTATGATTCATGTGTTTATGTGGTTAAGATGAGCTGGGGGCCATGATTATTGTTGCGATCATCCGCCATCAAAAGATGATGATGATGATGATGATGATACACCCCCAAGCACGTTGTCTAGCCCCCTCGCTTGTGCAACAAGTGTACGTAATGGAAGTCCAAAGGCATATAGCATACCTTGTCCTCAAGGCATGTAACGCTTTCCCTCATCAAGTAATAGCTAGGTGAGTAGGTGTATAGGACTATTGGAACATAGTGTCAGTATTCATAGACTTGCTGGGAGCAAAGTAGTAAATCAGATCCCCCCAAAAGGTATGTCTATTTACATGGCTTTGGGCTAAAATAATTAAAATTCATATTTTCCTTGAGTAAGCTAGTGATTCATGGCCAAGTCTTGGCATATTCATGAATTATATTGATGAAAGGGTTTTACTGGTTAAGATACTGTAGAATATAGTTTAAAGACCAGTGTATGGTAATGATGGTCATAGAATTAATTTCTTTGAAGTTTGGCTAAATCTTGTCATACAGGTTTCTAGTGCATTTCACTCTGTTTTGAAAGATTTTCATTCCATACCTAGTTATTGCATTTGATTTGTCATATCCAGCTTGTCCAATTAACAGGTTGCTATGTCAGACAAATCATAGACAAGTGCTACAGGTATCATGGATGATGTTTGGAAATATTCTGCATGTTCATGGATCTAAATATACAGGGATGTTGAATATATTGCTTCCTCTTTAATGAAAGGTCATTGACATGTTTTGAAATTCAATCCAAATCAACTTTTAAAAAAAAATCCTACTTCTCTGAAAGTAACTCTCATCTCAAACCTTTTGATTTATTTGTGTTGCTTCTGAAATGTAAAGAGATTCAAAGGAAATTGTGCCACTCAGATTTTCTCCTTCTCTACCTCAAGTACTATGGAGTTAGAGTACAGTGAATGTTTTCTTCTCTCCTTTATCAGTGTACAACCATCCCTATGGGTCTATTATCACCTCTGGTAACACTGGTCTGAAGGAGGTCTTGATACAAAGGTGCTAAAAGTCCATTGGAAAAGCTTTCATTTAACCTCTATTCTTTCATTGTGACATATGCACTGTATGGGATGGGGAGCAAATACAGACTTTTATTTGGGTGAATATTCACATAATGGTTTGTAAGGGGTAAAGTACTCCATTTGCTTTGTTTGTTGTTATGGTGTGTGAGTTGTATTGTTCTCTTTTAATGGTGGTATAAAGTTAGTTAGGGATCACTGACCGAGAGTACCTCCTGGAAAGGACATACATTGCGGACTGCAGCAAACAAGTTGTATCATTTTGATGATTATAAAACCAATGATTATCAGCAGCTCCCAAAGCCAAACTCATATGAAATTTGTAAATACTGTATAAGAAACATAATTCATATACAAAGTATGAAACTGAATTTGTTCATAGATTTGTCTTTATGTTTAATATCATGCAGGCAAGTATATTTACTAAGTGTGCAGCTCTTGTATTTGAAATAAGTAATATTATATTAGTTTGATATTAATAATATTCCATTCTTCATTGACTTCAATACCACAAATTATATCATGATGTAGTGTCTCTAGATACTGTAAAATTTTTCTTTTGTTCATGGTTTTATATTCCTTAACCATATTTGAGCCACAAATTTATAATTAGTACAGAATAGCTTTAAAGATACTATGTCCCTTTTGCAGCCAACATCAAATTCTGTAGAACTTTGCAGTAATTATGAATATGTTATGTATGTCCTATCTGTGAAATTTAAACTTGAGCAGTGTCCTAATATTCAAATTATGCAAGGAAACCTGTTTACCTGCTAGACTTCACTGTCAGACACTATTGAGTGACTGACTGGCTTTTTCATCTTTGGTAATAACATACATAAAATGAGCTGTAAAGGGTACATGAGCATTTGTCTACATCAATAACCCACTTCTTGTAATGGCCAAAATTAAACTGATTGAATCTTTGCGCAGCATAAAACGTACGACCATTCGGTACAATGGTCTGAAAAATCAGACTATTACTTACTGGCTCTATAGCTCCTAAGTCGATTTGACAACTAATAGTCGTTATTTTCCCACTTAAAGACATTTTCAAGCCCCCCTTTTTTTAGGGAAGTTCTAAATTAGTATTGTCTTTCAAATGCCATTGGAAATTAACCTTTTCATTTTTTGGGCCTGCAAATGGGACATAGTACCTTTAAAGTATGGTTTACTCATTTTCATTTTGAGACAAAGTTTTTACAAATCATGGTCTGTCAAATCTAATATCACAAATAATGAACCTGTTTTGAATTTTAAGAAAGAGACAGGCTTCCATTGTTAAAATATAGTAGATGCAACATTAGAACTGATTTCCAGAATAAAATGCTAACAGCATTTAAAGGGTTAATGATGATCTTTCCTTCTGGATTCATAGAGTTGAGATGAAGTAGAAAGATAGAAGACACAGCAAAATGAAACGATGAAAAAATTGTTCCATTTTTAGCGCTATGATTAAATATCAATACCTTAAATACTTTATAATAAATTAGTTATGTTAATAAAGAAAACCTGTTGGCTGTTACTAATTTGTCCTCTCTTACTCATGGACACCCCATGTATTCAAGGTTTTTAATTCTTTCTACCAAATATTGATAATATTGAGTGGTGACCATGAATAACTCCTTGCCATTTTGAACATAACTGCTTGCTTCTTCCTATTCCAGTAGAGCTAAGCTACAAGTATTACTCTGACTCATACATGCAGATAGAAATCTTGGGCAAGCCCTGATGGGATAGCTTCCAACAGAATACTTCTCATAATGATTCTCCAATTTTCATCACACCATGAAGAGTATAACATATTGCTTTATGTTTTTAAATGACAGTGAATTCCATATTTTACAGATGATGACATTTTTAATAATAATGTGTTTTTGTGAACTATGTCATGGAGAATAAAGTTAGTTTTGTGGAAAGGGGGTCTGAAGTTTGAGAATATCAGAACACCTCTCCTCACTCATCAATGACAGTGCAGAGCTCTGTGTATAGCAGGATGGCTAAATGCCTTATGCATATACATGAGCAAACCCAGTCCACCAATCACAGTATCTAAAATAGTAGCTAGGAGTGGACTGTTCTATTTCGCATTCACTCATTGAAAAGGGGGTGGTATAGTATGTGAAAAGGGGAGAGATGAAGGAAAGAAATTTCCTATTACATTATTTTGTAGATAGATTTTCATATCAGAGAGACCCTATGAAATATGCAAACAAGCTTTCACAAATGTTCTCTTTGAACAATTTGAAAAACAGCACTTATCCTTTATATAAATGTTGTCCAATAAGAGAAAGAAATTAAAGTGGGAGAATCCAGTTCTAAGTAGGTCCATGGTCTTTCTCTCAGACCTTTCTTTGAGCTTTACAATGATCACAAACCATTTCAGCAAAGAAACCTAACAGTGTAAACCAATGTAATGTCTAGAAGCCAGAGTATTATGAAAGTAGAAAAAAGAGAAGTAATGAAAAGAGGGCAAACAAGCGAGTGAGCGAAGAGATATGATGGATCACAATAGTACTGTTCCATAGTCCAGTTGATAGAGCTTCATTCAGTCAGGTTGTGTAAGGATTGTAAGGGGTAAACGTAGGGTGCGTTATTCTTGATCAGTTGAGAGTAGGTGGTTGCAGCACAAGTGATAAGAAGCAGGAGATGAATCTAATTGCGCCAGCTTGTGGGATGATGAAGATCAGTCTTTCGTTCACTTCACCTTGGAGCTGTAACACTTTATAGGAAAGCATCAGGATATCTTTTTGAGAATTAATATCAGTGATGCAGGTTGTTGTTAAGAGCTTCTTCTGCCTCTGATTCTACATCTTGTCAAGTATCTTTGCCTCTTTGGAAGCTACTTAGGTTTCCTCTTTAGGGTTCTCTTTTTATCCACCTGATAAAATCCTTCAACGGGAAGGATACCAAAAAAAGAGGCCTGATATTTCACAGTCAGCTTCTTCAAGATTTAACAAGTTATAGACAGAACAACCAGTAATCTTCCAGACTTTTAATTCAGAGAATCAAAACTCTTCAAACCATGATGGCTCTTGCTCTGCTGGAGATAACATTTTTGTTACAACAGGAAAACATGTTGATTTAAATACAGAGGGAATCTCCGCAGGACTGTTTTCTTTGATCTTTTTGATGCCTTCATCTCTCTTTGGATGAAAAACATGGAAATATACATTGAACAGGTACCAGACCAGTTTGGTGTCCGAGTGAGTATTACAGTTTGGTTCTCCTCCTTAATCACTCTACATTGATTAATAAGTTTTAATGAAAAGATTACAATCTAATATTAATGCAAATTCAAAGTCTTTGTCACAGTTGCATTGTTAAAAGGGGGATATTTCTCAATTATCTAATTTTTATCATTTTCTATTCAGTAATGATGTTGAAAGTACAGTCATCACCATCTGCGTCAGTGCGATCAAGTCATTAAAAAATTGTAATAATTATATTTACTATTATGTTCATTTATATAGAGCTATTTTCATCAAATTCATTTATCATAATGGGTTTGATTTGCAATGTATAGGTTCATGACCATACCAATTATTATTTTTGTGTGTGTAATTGAGATTTTTCCAAGAAAGCTATAGAAGAGGAATAAATGAATAGGTAATAATGAACTCTCATAAATGTTGAAGCTTTTTCTGTAAGGTAATAAAAATACTGGAATCTGATTATGAATTTGATAAGTTTCAGAGTTCAATGAACGAAAGAACTCATGAAGTATGTGCACAGAGAGTAATTAAATCTTCTTCATTCTTTCTTTGTGGGTAATGAATAATTGAATGGCAAGCATTGTGTATTTTATGATATCTAAGGGATAAACAAACTGGGGGTTCATTGACATATCATTAGATATTTTATCTTGTGCAAGTATGCAAGGGTCTTTTGAAATCTTATAAGCTTTACCTTTTCTGATGGCATTTCTATAACTAGGAAGTATAATAAGATATTATTTTATCCTAAAAAATACTCAAAATGCTTGATAAAAGATGATTCATAAATAGGAACAAAGCAGAACAACAACAACAAAGAAAACAAACGTATTGTTTGAATGGTAGAGGGTAGTAAGTGTTATTAATAAGCATTATATACATAGGATTTGCTATAGAATCTGATGTAGACAGGGTGTCTATGTTCTCTGGCGATGATCTATGAATGACGTTCCCGGGTTAACCTTTATTTTCTCCCTCTCCTTCTCACGCTTGTGATCCGACTTAGTTGATTCAAAGATACATAAACCCCTGGTGCTAACGTTTTGTCGGTTCTTTATTGCAAGATGCCTTTGTTGTACTTATTACTCCGCCGTCAAATGGAAACCACAATTTCATAGCAGAATTGTTGCGAACATTACGAAATGCAAACAAGACAGCGCTGTTCAGAGTAACGTTTCGTCTGATAGATGAAGAGAGCAGTCTGATGTAATAAAGGGATCTAAACTTTGTAACACCTACCTTACAATGACAGTGAATAGCAGATATTGTTGAAGATTAGTGAAGTCATGTAGGATTTAATACTTCTGGCACCACATACCTATTGTATATCATCATGTACCGTCTGAGTCGCAGGAAGTTACCAAAACAGTTTATACAATTCCTGATCTCAATTCTTATGATCTGATATTTTTCTTTTAATCTATTCTCACTTGGATTATATAGACTTTATACAATAGAAAGGATCAAAACATATTCTTGGTTAGTCATATGAATCAACGAACATGTAATCGATAAAATGTTGTGTATGTTTTGTAATGACAAGAAAGTAGTGACTTGCTGAAAAATTAAATCTGATAAGAATATGTAAAACAAGGAACCAAATAAGCCTATCTGTCATATTCTGCAAACAGTGTATTTTTAGTCTATCTAAATAATAAATAAATGATTTTTTGAAAAATAGTGAAAGTATTGTATTATAGAAATCATCAATACTGTTTGACATGACTTGGGGGTACTTTATGTGTTTCTTTTTCACCCACTATTTCAATGAAATATTTGAATAAGTGTGTCTGTCCTTATACAGCAGGCAATCTTTTCTCCCTATATGCCAATATTTGTGAGAGAAAGAAACCAATGTCAGATAAAAATTAAAAAATCAGTTCAAGATGAATATCTTTTAAAGTGAAAATAGACAGATTTCTGATGATTGCATCAAAGTGCATCAAAACTTAATAGACCAGAGTAATAGCATTACACATGTAAAGTATTGATATGTCAGATAGCTTCATACATCTGCATTCATTTAGCTATCTCCATTGCGCTGGGTATCAGCTTGCAATCAGATGTGACATTTCATACTACCCTACTAAATTGAACAGTCAACATCAAGGTTTCCCTGCTTTAAAGAGAGTCGCTTTAACACACTTACGAGAATTTCTGCAAGTATTTGCTGGATTAGTTCTTGTCAAGTAGAAACTAGTTCATTTTTAGATTGTTTCAGTTTGCTATCAGTCTTTCTGGAGAGATTGGTAAGGAAAGATTGATTTTCCCCATTTTGTAAATCACTGGCACTGCATACCATGAATCTAATTTAGAGAGCAACATTTGGTTTGCCTGGAGGTAGAGGTTTATAGCACTGAAAGTGTATGCATTAACAGTATATGAATTTTCCATGACTTCATGATAAATGGTTTTACATGCAGATAGTATCGTGTTGATAAACATGATTCATGTTTCTTGTAAACAATGAAAGAACATTCATGTACACAGCTCTTCGGTGTTATGTGCTTGACAAAAATGGTGATACAGATGGTAAATTTGCACATGGTATAGTGTTTCATGCGAATGTACTGTAAATAGATCGGCCTGTGTTATTTTGCTACAATCATATCTATTAGCATTTTGACAACAAATCTGGAAAAGTGATAATATGTAAATAATTGTATGAATTGTTATGTCATTATAATATTGTGCAAACATTCACATCTAAAGTAAAGCTATTGATCATAATTGATTCTGTATTTAATGATGTGCAGAAGAATTTAAGCAACTTCTAAACATTATTGATCTATGGTAGACAACATGTCGATGATGCTATTTATTCATGCACGTAGATGTGCGAGGTTGACTTAACATGACTTCCATTAATTGCCCTTCTTTCTTTTCTTGTCATTGTTTGAATTGATTGGTAGTATGGGGGTCATTTTGATGTGAGGGTCATGTGAGATCTTTGTTATATAATAGCCTTTCTTTTGTGATCTCATTGACCACTACTACCTAATCCCAGCTCTAGGAGAGATAGGAACTATCATATATGGTCTAAGCTTTAAATCTAGATGATCTTAATATGGATTAAAGGATTATCTAATCTCTAGTTGCCTTGTCTTCTATTGATCTTGATCACTTGAATGCTCTTGTTATGGGTGCGTTTATCATGTCTTGCCACAGATATGTACATATCGAACCCCACTATACAAACGTGATTTTCGGGATGTCACGTTTATCGTCTCTTCACGATTCAAAATAAAGGCCTTCTCTCTGCGCAGCTGCTTTGCGCCGTTTGACCTGGGAAGCAGATTAGCCTGGGAAGGTCCATAGAGCTATATGGGAATGTCCGATTTGTGTGTGGGGTTCAAAACAGCTTTGCGTTTATCATGTCTCAGAAACGTGATTCTGGATGTATGTCGCATTCAAATCAAAACACACTTTTTTTCGGCATTACAATATGCCCATATCTAAAGACGTTTGAAAAAGGCTTTGCGTTTATCGCCTTGAAAATTTGCCTGAAAGAAGTTTGAAAACGCTGATTCTAGGCAAAAAATTGGACGATAAACGCAACCTATGTTTTATTTACCTGTATTGAAGGAAAGAAATCAAAGATTTATTCCCAAATAAATTTGACTTTTCAACGAAAAGTTAATGGGATGATCTAATTTCCAGATCAATCAAACGCAAACAAGCTAATTGATATTGAACACCCGGCACAGGTTCTACAAGTTTTAAACCAAAGTGATTATGATATTGTCTGTTTAGATCCACAAGAGTGTTAACTCTGTGTACCTGTATATGAGCTAATGCCCTCCTGGCTCCCAACAGACTATATTTAAAGTCTTCGAATTTAGATTTCAGTATTTTTTGGTGGATCCCAATTTGTAGGAAACAGAATATTAACCCATTGCCTATAGGAACCAATAGGAACCGGTTGCTTCCTGTACAGGAGTGGGAGAATCCAGTAGGAAACAGACTATATATAATTAAGATTCAGACATGGGCCTGAATGTTTCACCTTTGAAGGTGTCAATGCCCTCAAAGGACACCCTCCCATCACTAATACAAAGAGGATAAGAGGAGATGGCCATAAAGATGTACCGATAATAAAGACCATCCTTGGAGAGTAGATAAAGAATTACATCTTCCTTTATTCTTTCCTCCTAGGTTGTGCCTCCAATCAAGGCTTACTATGTGGTGTTCCGCATGCCTTCATCTTTTCATTCTTCTAACAGGACTCTGTGGATTAAATGCAAACTGATTCACTCTAAAATACTTCTCCTTGAAGAAGATCTTTAAAAGTTTACATGTAGAAACACTATGGATTCAATCATTTGTACAACTTCATCTTGCATAGTTATCTCAAATGGAAAGTGAGGCACTTTTAACGTTTTGAAAGAATTTTTGAAAGAAAACAGATTTGCATAAGCTAAGAGCAAAATCATCTCATTAAGACTTTGGATGATATTTAAAAGTTATTATGAAAACATTTATTTTGATTTACAAATACATCAGCAAATATCTAGTTCAAATGATCACATACTTGTACATGGATATTTCTGTGGCGATTCATCCAGCAGAGCGATAGGGTTAATTTAATGAAACAGATGTAGTAAAAACAATATCTTTCAAAGCATGGAGATGGTGCACAAAATTACTTTATCATGGTTTTTAATTTGGTTGTTTTGAATTCAATTCATATGAGTGGGTATCTATTTAGGTTTAGAGTTTGAATGCATTAATCCCTTGGGACCAGCTATAAGCTTAAAGGCATCTCTTTATATTTCACAGAGAGACCCTACCCTGAGTGTAAGGATCAGGCAGACTACTAAAATGAGCTTATAGCTTCTATAGTATTGTTTGTTTAGCTTGATACAAAGAGTCTCAAACCTGAGAATGGGATTCAGGAATGATACCCTCTACTTTCATCATCACCCAATACAACCTGTTTGGACATGTTTCAGAGCTAGATAGCATTGATTGTTTGATCATATAACCTAAGTTTGTTAAAATCATTATAAAGTCAATAGCTCTTGATGTGTTGGGCTATGCCCATACTACATACATCAATGCTCAACTATTACAAGGGATTTAGGGCAAATTAGTCTTCAGAATTCATCAAAAGCAAGACCCATATTTTTTTCTCTAGATTTTAGATGTCCCCCATCAAAAAAAAGTTGGTGTAAAGCTCCTTGAGTGATACTAAAGGGAAAGCATTGTAATGGATAGAGGCCTGTATTTGTTATACATTTCGAACATAGAGATAGTCCAATTACATGTAGTTCTTCAAAATGCACTTGGTCTCCAGGTTTTACATTTTGATGACATGAAATGCATCCATCTCATTGCAAGGTATCATGATTTCTTCACAAGTATGAAATCCTCCCTCTTTATTTCTCTTTTCTTTACTTGTCTGTTTTTCTCTTTTGCATGCTGTTATCTTTGTCTTCACATCCAGAGAGAGAGAGAGAGAGATAGAGAGAGAGGGGGTAGACACTCACAGAGTGATATCAAATGAAGATTTGTTGATTTTAAAGTGGTTACATTGATCAATTTCAGTGTTTGTTTGGTGATTCAAACAAGCACTCGTTAAAGCAAGGAATAATCTGGGGTTTGAAAAGCATCTATAAGTCTGATTCCATCAACCATGACAGGGAGGGTCTTTATGCACCCAAACACTGGGAGAGCTCCCCCACACTACCAAAAATCAATACTAGGGTTTTGACAACTCAAGTTGTCTTTTATTATGATTGTGGGTTGATTTCTAATGGGTGTTGTTGATATGTGGGAGGTGATAGCAGATCAAGAAGATCGATCCTTGTCAAGAAAGAAAGAATTGAAGATGTTTTATAGAAGAGATAATGACTGCTGATGAAGCTTTCAACAAATTGTTTGATATATCAATGCATACACTTTAATTGGAAATTGGCTGCACTTATTTTTTACAAATAAGAACTACCTCCTCAAAAGTAAGAGATTAAGTGAACAATGGACGTAGTTGAATAGTAACCTGTCAATTTCTGGAATAATCTCTCATTTCTGAGGTTGGAATAACAAAATTGTTTTTAAATTTCAACACATATGCTTTAGGTACAGGAGAAAAGGTGTTATTATAAGAGTAGTATTCTGGAATTTTTTATATAGAATATCAAGAAGAATTGAATATGTATGTATTATATACCATATTTGCAGAGGGTGAAGAACTTTTGTTCCAATTATTGAGGTAAAACACTGACGGATCAAATAGCCTCAAATCTGTCTGTGTAATACGAGCATGGTGCTTATCCCTTCTCTGTTGATGTAAATCTTCAGTGAAAACAAGGTAATCTTATGGCCTTATTCTCGGAGAAACACCCCTCAGAATACACCTAAAGAGGGCAATAAGGGGGCAGGGGTGGAGGGGTAGATGTGCTGGGTGGTAAAGAAAGAAATTTTGTTGACTATACCCTCCATCGAGAGCTAGATGAAGGATAAGAAAGGGATAATATGTTTGTTATCTACAAACATGATCACTCTCTTTCTCTCACTTTCATTCAATCTTAAGAGTAACATTCCATTGGAACCCACTGGATGTATTTGCTTTGACTTGTTTCACAAAGGAAGTGGAAAAGTGATATAGGTGTGCGGATAACTTTCATGAATTTTCAAGTGTTAAAGCCACTTTGAACTCTTTTTCAAAGGGTTTTCAACACAGATTAATGGATTTGGGGAACTTGATCAATGAAACGAGCTTGAATTTTGTTTGAACAAGAAGGTGAAACGGTTATCTGAATTTTGACGATCAGGATTGGAATTTTACAGCAAGAACCAAATATGGGCAAACAAATCTCAAACTAGAGATTTTTTAACAAAATACATTTTCTGAATTTTACCAATAGTATCCACTGTGTGAATGTTGTCCTGTCAATCTCTTTAGGAGTACCTAAAAACTAAAGTTCATATCATTTTATTATGACTTTTGATGGCTTGTTAATCTATACCATGTTTGTAGCGCAGTGATGCCCCTGACCCAGCTCTGACTTTTTATTTCTGTTTCAATCTATGGAATAAAGACACCTTATACTAATTACTTCTCCACCATTATGCAAGTATACACCTGTACTTTACTCCTTGCAAACATTTTGAGAAGAAACGAGTAGGAGGGTGGAAATGTTCATCTTCCCAAGGCTTTGTTGATGGTGGAAAAGGAGATGAAATTAATTGAGTAACTTGATAGCTTGGCTGTACTCCACACAGACCTTAGTTGGCCCTTACGGATGTATACCCTCCTCCAGTCATCCTCAAAATCCAATATACTGCCTGGCCCTATGACATCATCACTCATACAATTCTTTACCCTTCAACAAATGTCTTAATGGATGCTAGACTCTAAATATGCATAGCATTAAGGGCATTTCATTGATTTTATGGTGCACCTCATCCTCATTTTTTGTCTTTAATCTTCACGATGATCTGTTTTTTATATCATTTTATCGCTTTATTTGCCAACTGGTGGTAGTTTGGATTGCTTAGTTCACAGCCAAAGGATATTTTCACAATTCTTAGGTCAGTGTTAGGTTGTACTTTACAGCAGTGTATTTTAGGGAAAAGTGGTTTATGATCAGGATTTTTTTTAATACCAGAAATCCAGATAACCTTTGAAATAAATTTTTCTCTCACTTTTTATCTAGTTTGTTAACAAAATTATCCTTTTTAGCTCAGATATTTCAGTTATAAACAAGAGGGCTACAATAGTTTAGCCATGGTTTCTGCTTTGAAATTCATGAATATTTAAAAGGCTCTTAATATATTTTGTTGTATAATAATAATTATATAGTGCTCATGTCCATCAAACTTGTCTCTCCTGGCACTCCACAATTACTACCCCGGCTTTAGCATGGCTGCCATTAATGGTGCTCTCACATTTCAAGGAATTAATTCCTGCCAGGTACACATTTACCTCACCTGGGTCAAGTGTGGCAAATGTAGATTCATGTCTTGCCAAAGGACATTAGTATTGTGACAGGGATTTGAACCCCATACCCTGTTGTTCGCAGTCCAGCAACCTATCCACTAGACCACAACACCTCTGTGTGTACTTTGTCTGTGAATAGCAGTCTAATTTTAATTCAACTACCATCCTTTGAGAACCAAATAATGGCTTCCTGATGCTGATGCTGATGCTGATGACTCAGAACCCTTTAATATCATCAGTGTTTACCTGTTATCTATTCATGATGAACAACTCCACCATCATCAAATTTATCATATTTTGATAAATAAATTATGCATATCAAATCCTTGTTTGTTTGTAGAAATGCAAAATGCACGAATAAGGCGACACTCTACTAAATAAGACAAAAGAATAAGAAGGAAAATATGGAGGTGCAAAACATTTGGGGTAAGCCGTGCCAGGTGTCGAATTACCTGAATTAGCATTCATGAGTCGTTGGGCAGGGTTTGGATGTGACTTGGACCGGTGTTGAGCCAGCCGTGAACACACGGTGGGATACCTTCCTTACCCCCTGTGGGCTATTTGTATTAGTCAGATGGTGGTATAGGAGTAAGGTGAAGTGTTGTGGCTAACGGGTTAATAGCTGATTGGATGTCTCTTCTTGCTCCATATCTTATTTGATCCACAGGGTCGGTCTGCAGGTGAACCTATGGTGACCTACAGGTATACCAACCACTTTACCCCCTTGTTCATCCTGATACTGGTCTCATCTACCCATCAGTCAGTATACCATTCCAAGGAGCCAGTCTACTAGCTTTCTGTGTATGCATTAGGAGTGTTAATTTTCATTCAAAGATTCTCACCAAGGAGATGATTTTGGAGCTAGAATCTTTATTTACCAGACACAGTGAATAGAATTGACTTTTCCTAAATTGGTCACCTGATATCAAAGTTTAATTTTGATTTGATGTTCCTGTGAGGGTCCTGTGGAACGAACGAGAGTTCAAGAGCAGGACTTTGCGCCTGGGTGGCAGAAGGGCGTTAGCTCGAATTTCAGGTAAAAAATGAAGCGCTTAGCAGAAGGGCGTTAGCACTAAATCACCTCAAACTTTTATAAAACTGAATTATTTCCGAAAAAAATTGTGGCCCAGTTCTACTATAATATTTCTATTAATCTTTTAAGTTTTAAACCAATTTTTGGACGGAAAGCAGTTTAAATATAAAACAAATCTTTAAATGCGAATAATTTGAAAAGTAGTTTTCGAGTCGCTCGCGCGCTAACGCCCTTCTGCCACCCAGGCAACGACTTATGTAAACCATATAAGTCAGGTTTATAACATGAATAATGCATGAAAATTGATCATGTATATTTCCTAGTTGCCCTCCTACCCTCTATCCCCTTTCCATAAGAAAGAAATCAGAGCTTTCTTTATTTCAGAAACGTGTATATTCCTGCATGTGTGGTAATTTCAGACCGGTGCAGAACCTCTTGTGGTCCACATCGACGTGACCGATCATGTTGCTTGCGGTGGTGGCGGTGGTGTCGCGACACAACCTGTGCGGAAATTGATTTCTCTGCGGCAGGAGGGGATCGTCTTTCCTCTCTGTGCCCTCCCCGAAATATGAAGAACATACAGAGGTTTTCAGTTACAATGCGAATGAGATTTTGGTGTTGGTAGGCATGTATGCCCTTGATTAATTGAATAAAGCTAAACCAAACACTCTCATTCTCAAGTAAATATTGTTGGCATCGACACGTACTACCTTGTCAAAACCATATATTAGATTCAAATCACAATCGCTTTTATTGTTGCAGATTATACTAAAAACCTTACATGGACAGCGTGAATAGAATAACAGTAAAGTTACTCAGATTCTTCCATCAGTTTGAAGATTTTCACTTCAATGTAAGAAGCTGAGACCTTCTTTTGTGAAGAGAGTATTTGTATAACATCTTCGGATTTCATAAGATTGCCAATTTTTATGGAAGAGAATGAATTTATGGCACAAATGTTAATATTTGGAAAGTATCATAAATATGAGAAAAGCTGTGTGAATGGAATATTTAAGGAAGAAGAGTTAGAGAAAGACTGCCTAGAAAAAGAAAAAGGAGAAAAGAGTGATGAAGAGAAATGAAGACTGATAGAAGGGTAAGAAGAGACTTACCAGAAACATTTAAGTATTAGAATTCACAACCAGTCATCATTCAGCTTCACAAGACTTAACCACACCATTGTTTTCTACTTCATGAATATTTCATCAACACGACTCCTCCAGAACCAGGCTGTCTCATAATTGCGTCGAAGCAGTGCTCCAGTCGAGTTCCAAAATCAATATCTGAAATTCAAGACTTGGTTCCTGAAGGATTAATACAAAAATTATTGCAGGAAAAAACGTGAAAGATAACCCAACACCAAATTAGTGAGAGGCATAGTGAACAAGTGCTACATTGTCAGAGAGGGACTTGATCATGGTGAAATCAATGACCTTTTGACCTCACCCATCTTATCTTACTTGGTTATACCCTTTACTAAGAAATAATAACTAATCAATGAGGAATAATCAATATACAGTACTATCATATTATATGAAACATCATTCTTATGAGTTTTCCGATATTTTCTTCTTCCTCTTGCTTATCTAGATTAGATTTGTTATTCATATTACTACTTTCGGTTTAACTATCCTGAAAGATTTTGCATATTAATTCATGATTTAGTCAACCAATTTGAGGCTCGTAGCATCAGTTGAAATGTTTTCTTTCCAAAAGATACACAACTAAGAATGAGTTGTTCTGTGATATTCAAATCACAGAAATACACGATACCAATTCTTTATGGTTGACTTCATGGTTCTGTCAGGCCAGCTTTGCATTGCTCAAAGTAACAGGGAGATAAAATACATCAGAGAAGATTTTTAAAATCTTTCTTTCTTGATTTTTCTTCCGATTTGTGACTCATTTTTGTGCGGTCAGTTTTCTCTTGACCACTCGGGTTTTCATTGTAGAATTTTATGGTTTTTTGGTCAGAGTGGGTATATGTGATGATACAGAGATTGCACTGAGCTCACAAATGTGGGGTCAAATTCTAGAAAGGGCAGAATGATTGTAAACGACAGTTTGATGGGGATTCTCTTTACTTTGTGCACATTATTTCAAGTTCAATAACCTGCCTTCTCTGCAATTATCTAGAAACAAGATTTTTTTTTGTGGTTTGGGTATGGGAAGAACAAGCCATTTAGCGTGTTTTAAGAGGAGGGTGGCGTATTGGAGAATCTTAGTGGCATATTGCAGGAAGTACTTGCGGTAGTGGACACGTTTGTCCAGCGATGATGATGATGCTAATGAGTGCATCTAAGCAGAAGGTAGCGGCAGGGAGGGGGAATTAATGAATTGGTAGGAGGATGAGATCATAGCAAGCCAAGCTTGCCATCAACAATTTTATCCTGCCTTCAGAATCCATTCCAAGGTAGTTCTATTTGGACTTCAGATATGCAAATTAATTCAAGACATATGGTCACTAGTTACTGTACCTTGTTTAACTTAACAAGAATACAGGCAAGATCATGAAACCATCTCCTGCATACAAGAATACAGGCAAGATCATGAAACCATCTCCTGCATACATCTCCTGCATACATCTCCTGCATACATGTCATGTGTAGTATTTCACATCACCATTGAGAAATATTGTGCCTTTGTAAAGATATAACTGCTTTTGAATAAATTCTACATCTAAACATTTTTTAAAGAATAATAAAGAAGTTTTGGATGTAGTACTGATTTCCAGAATAATTGGAAGCCAACTGAGTTTTGATGGAAATCAATCATGGTGGAAACGTGTGTCACTTGATTGGCAGATCCTCAAGTCGATGAGGGGGGTCAAACCATGAATAGCTAGAGGGTTTTAGAAGCAACCTTGCTGATGACCTGGGACTATAAGGAGTAAACTTGACCAGGGGCAAGTTAGACCTCTTCTTTGTTGTTCTTGCAAGTAGAAATTTCATGATTCTTTGGTGACCTAAGGTAAGCAGTTTACGATTTCAAGACGACACGTGTGTGCACTTTGCCAACAGCCTATAGCATCTCAAGGATGGGTTCTACCAGGTCGACTGGTATCTTGGTAGCTGATAGCAAGGGCATGTCTGTCACGCTTCAAAAAATTCAATTTTGAGTCACTCTTTGTATTCTTATTATATCTTTTACTATTTTGCCAAATTTCATTCTGTAATCATTGTATGTTAAAGGCATATGTCTCATTCTTGGTATATAGTCCATGGTCAATATTTGAAGTTGTGAGAAAGAAAAGAAATAAATGGGAATGTAGGTGAGGGACAATGAAATGACATTCAAAGGTTTACCGGTATAGAAGACATCATTGATAGACACACGCCACATACCCAGCCTATTCTGACTTTTTAATCAGTTATCAAATATTAGTTTGTTGGTCCCATTCTCACTCTTTTTTATAATATGACTGGTGAATTCTTCCATTCTGATCTATACAGCCAGCACCTAGACGAGTACCCATTTCCCTTGCGTCTCCTTCTATTAAAACCAAATACGCTTACATCGCGCGTTTGCTATTTATGACTGCACTCTCTGTTTGATCTGTTATCCATCATTCCCGAAAGGAAAACAAAGGAGTAGAGTTCTTCTAGTATTAGGGACTGAAATTTGGTTTGGATGTCCCATTTCTGTACGTTGCTTGGCAATCCAGAGGGTATGGAAGAATGGAGCAAACACATTTTAGTGAGTAATTTCAATTTCATTTTCATCACATGTGCTGCACTTCTCAGGAGAAATGGGGTCATAATTTAAAGAGGAAAAAAGAGTTTTTGCTCCAAAGTTCATTACCTTTGGAGAGTAGGCAATTCATCACCGTCAAGATCTCATTGCTCATTGTCTCAAGGAAGTGAGAATTGTGAAGCCAAGATTAGGGAAAGTAGCGCGTTCTTGTTGCCTGGTTAGTTGGGACCAGGAGATTTTGTACTAGCTTTGTGCAGACTTCTAGCTCTGCATGAAGAGTACAATGTACTTCTTGGATCTCACTCTCTGCTCATGTGTCTGTCTGTATATCTATTTGTCTCTAAACTTATGTTTGTCATATAAATTCTTAGGATAACCAAACCATTTTTAATATTTTGTACAAGTAATTCTGAGTGTATCACAACAGAAAGATGATACTCTCTTTCTCTCTCTCTCTCTCTCTCTCTCTCTCTTTCTGTAGGTTTTTTATATTTTTTAAAGTCTGCATGACAATAAAAGAGATCATGTAGAAAATGATGAAGGGAACTGTTTTGCTGACTTGAGATAATAAAGTTGTATCATATAACTCTGAAATGAGGAGGAATAACATTAGACATGGTAATGATTGATTGTGAATGATTGTTTGACAAAACATGTTTTGATTCTTTGTTGTGATCAAAGATCATGTTTGGTGAAACATGAAGGAGACACAAGCTTGGCTAGCTTTTGTGTGATAATTTATTCATCCATCCTTTGCCAATAAATATTGACCATCAAGCTTGATGTAGAAGATAGTAAGAGGTGTCATATTAATTAGATAGAGATGTGACAAGGCTGATGAATTAGACAAGCTTCAATTAGTTCCTACCCTGACACCTGTGACTTCTCGTCCTACAGACAAGACGTTGCTAGGTTAGCTGAGAGCTAGTTGTTATCCGTTGCTAGGTTATGAGGATACAGGATAATCCTCTTTTAAAAGCTACAAACTAATTCTGTTGTATTCTCAGAGTTGCTGTTCAGATTAATAAAAAAACAAAAAAACTGTCCATCAGAAATAATTTGGTGTTCTCACATCGGTATGTTTGTTTCCTACGCTACAGTGGTACTTTGAAGTGTTATAGTGTGAGAAATGCATTAATCATTATGGACAAATGTCAAAGGATCAGACTTAAAATGAGATGCCCCATATTATGACCTTTCAGAAAGTGATCCACTATTATTATACATTAATAATTGCTCTTCTACCTAATCTTTGTTGGTAATTTAGGCTCAATATTAATGATCTATGCATATTGCTGTGGAATATTGTTCCACATTGAAACTGATTTTGTTTTGACTTTGTCTGCCTTCCGTGAAATAAAATGCCTTCGTCTAGATGTCATCAGTAATGTCTAAATATTTGTAGCCTGATTGTGCTGCTGTGTACTTGTTTGTCAAATGGCATGAAATCATTGAGCTGATAGTGCATGCCCATTCAACAGAAATTTGTTTCAATTTCAGTTCTTGTTTGGAGTCTCCCAAATGCACAATGGCGTCAAATTCACCAGATTTGAAAGCAAAGATGAAAGGTGTGTACAGAGATACCGCCTGGGGGCCCAAAACAGTTTTCATCTTTATCGCTTGTGTTTGATATTTGTTTGTAATTATTGTTTTGGATTGAAAAGGAGTTGGGCCTTGACCGAATTTGAATAGAGTATCTGTGGAGTTCACTGGCTTTTATTGATACATGTATCTTCTCTGGGTTTAGGTTGCTAAGTTTGGTGTCATTGTTTGAACTACTTTGACAGTAGTCTCCTTCACTTTGAAGTAAGACCATGCCATGTAAAGTTCACCATTGGAGACAGAGATATTAAAGCCGTACATTAGAGACTTGAACAAGGATTTATATTGCACACAATATCTACTCAGTCATACCAGCTGATGGAATCTCTTTCATGTTTGAAGCCCTCTATTACCTCTAATATTAGCAAAGGGTGTAGGCCTACCCCTTTCTTTCATAATGTGTAACATAGTAGAAGCCTCAGTAGAACAAAGAATGCTATATGAATTCATTTAAATGTATATCTGGTTTCACCACCAATACAAATTTGTTTTCAGCACTTTGACAGACTATAAATATAAGGTCCTGTTATCCCAGGGATACAAAACAAAATGAAAGGAGGGTGTTAGATGGGCTAAATGTTCCCACACTATCCATGCTAATTTAACAATATTCCTCTTGATTAGCCCAGTTCACACAAGGTCAAAGGTCACCTGAACAATGCAATGAAAGAAAGAAAAGAAAAGAAAAGGGGAAGAAATTAAGTCGCAACTTTGATGTTTTGAGCTACTAGGTCGTCAATCATGACCGGTTCGCTCCATCACACAAAGTAACCCGCCCTCCTCTTTCTCTCTAAGAGAAGCCGCCACTGAATGAATTTGTTTCTGTTTTGCTGAGCCCAACTGTCACAATGCATTTACACTTGTTTGCCTGAGCTTCAAACAAACAGAAGACAAATCATATACATGCATACGCCCATTATACTGGTATATCTGGTAATGCAATTTAATAGAAAATTTGATTGAAAGTCTTTGTGGGAGGAGCAAGAGGATTACAATTCAAGATGATGACCAATGGGTGAAAGTTAACCCATATTTCTTGATATCAACACAAAATGATTGTTATTGCTATGTTCTGAAATCACCTATTGGTTCATATTTCTGTATTCAAATTGTTATGAATGTTTGAACATTTTAATGAATTGATAATTTAAAGAAAATTGATGCATTCAACTTTAGAGTTTAATAAAATCTTGTTTTTCATGTTCATTATCAGGGTAACTTTGGAGGTGTTGGCAGCAACAATGTAGGTCCCATGGGGAGGACAACCATCCCACAGAGTCTCACCTATATACCACCTCAAGATAGACATCAGATACCTGCTGCCGTAGCAACAACATCCTCTGGTATTGGCCCAATGACAGGTACTAGTACAGCAGCAGCCATGGCAATGCGTTCTAATGCTCCAACCAATACCATCTCAGCACCAGTGACAGGTTCTTCAGCGGCAGCATCTTTCTTTGCAAGGTATGAGCTTGAAGACTTATGTCATCGCTTTATTTCATGAATAAAAATGATTATTTATTTTCTCTAAAAGATGTAGATGATTTGATGGGGTGAAGGAGTGTCAAGTTGGTGATGACATAGTGCCACATCCCAGTTGTAGAACTGGTATGATGATGCAGGACATCCAGGAGCAGTCTATTGATGCCTCTCAATGTGGTGGTGGTGAGGATGGAAGCCTCATTCGTATGGTCTACAGATGTAGACCATCTTTAATACTTGATGTTGTTGGTTTAAAGATACTATGTCCCTTTTGCAGCCAACATAAAATTCTGTAGAACTTTGCAGGAATTATGAATATGTCATGTATGTCCTATCTGTGAAATTTAAACGTTAGCAGTGTCCTAATATTCAAATTATGCAAGGAAACCCGTTTACTTGCTAGACTTCACTGTCAGACACTATTGAGTGACTGACTGGCTTTTTCATCTTTGGTAATAACATACATAAAATGAGCTGTAAAGGGTACATGAGCATTTGTCTACATCAATAACCCACTTCTTGTAATGGCCAAAATTAAACTGATTGAATCTTTGCGCAGCATAAAACGTACGAACATTCGGTACAATGGTCTGAAAAATCAGACTATTACTTACTGGCTCTATAGCTCCTAAGTCGATTCGACAACTAATAGTCGTTATTTTCCCACTTAAAGACATTTTCAAGCCCCCCCCCCTTTTTTAGGGAAGTTCTAAATTAGTATTGTCTTTCAAATGCCATTGGAATTTAACCTTTTCATTTGTTTGGCCTGCAAATGGGACATAGTACCTTTAATGGAATGGTCTTGTCTCTGCATTTCTGTTAGCTTTGATTTTAGACAGAGAGTGAGAGGGGGATAAGAAAAAGGGAATAAGCAAGGAAAAGGGAGAGAGAGAGAGAGAGAGAGAGAGAATGAGATACAAGGCCACAGACGATCATTTTCTATTTTTGTTGAGTCATTATTTATGTGTTTCATAATGTTGTAGCTTGTAGACATAAACAGGCCTGAAGGCTTTACCATTAACCAGACATGATCAGAGATTGTCATGAAACTGTTGTATTTCAGAAATCCTTTCTGTTGTTAAGTTCTTTTCATTCCATATGACTCCTCCTAATTAGTTCAAGGAGCCAGGATAGCTTTATCCAATTTCACAGGGGTGTGATCGCGACAATCAAACCCATCCCAATGGAACACTGACTAGAGAAAAAGGTACCAGAAACTCTAACCCAAATCGTTTTTTTTTTTTGCTTTGGAGACTAACGTGATGTGGTTGTCTTCTGATTGTTGAGAAGAGTTTTTATGTTGCTGGATAGATGTAAATGATCCATTTTCTATAAAGGTTTTTCTTTCTCCTCTTCTTGAACATTGCGTTTGAAGAGCCAAATCACACGCGAATTAATGAGCTGTACTAAAATGCATTAAGGTAACCATAGATGGGAGATGAGGCAGGTACAAAGAAATGGGTCAGGTGGAGGTCGCACCTCCCACTGTTCACAACTCATCAATGTCAAAGATCCTATGGAAACTACTAAAGTTGATGGCAAGGATTAGTGGAAAAATTCTATCCTTTTGTACTGTTGAAATACTTGCAAAATTACTCACTTACCTTTCTTTTCTGCCCAACAAAAATTGGCAGCAATTTGTTAGTGAAAAGGAGAAGTTTGATCATGACAACGGACAATTATTGCTTGATCCAAACTTTGCAATTGGTGTAGTTAGTATTTGCCAGCTAATTGCTTGTTGCCTTAGGGGATTTATGAATATGATTTATCTCAACAAGAATATGAGGTAAAGTAGAATGAGTCAAACCAACCCACCTGTATGAGATGGTAGATTGGGTAGTATTGTAAAGACTCTTTGTGGTGAATGAATGAGAACAAATCTAAATGGGTAAAATGAGATGTCAAAGTCTTGATTAATGGTGATAATCATTAGAGAATAACCATATCAGATTACCACAAAGTGATGTTTAACCCAAATTGGTTTTCATGCAGGTACTTTAGCTTACTTCATTGTCAATCCAAGAGCTATAGATACCCCTTCTTTCTCATTTTCGTTTCTGCTGATATTCATGCACTTTTTCTCTTTAGAAACATTTTCTTTTGGTCTTTTTAGTTGAAATGAAATATTTATGAGATGCACCTTCAATGTAACATCTTTGTTGTTGTATTTATCTATTTCATATTATCGTTTAGAGGGCTCAAATGCAGATCATGTGATACTTACATGTATGAACTTTACACTCGTCATTAGTCAGAGTGACTGTAGCACTCTCTCATCCTTTCTACCATGAGGACAGCAATGTTCTAACGGTCATGGTTTGAACTTAAGAATGAATTTCTTCTTCTAATGGGTTACAAAGTCGATGTCAAAGTCAAACCCAGACATCAAGTAAGGAACATGTTGTTCTTCTAATGGTGTCAAGTTTGCTATACGAGATGGCATACTTTTCCCAGCACATCCTTTCTACCTATACTTCATCTTCTTTCGTCATCTCTCTCGCTCAATCTCTTGTCTTCCGTCCTCTCTTCCTCTTAATGAAAATTGCAGTGGAAAGTTTCTATCCTTTGAGGGGCTACAATTACAGCTCCAACTTGCTCCGATTGCAGGCAAAAATCAATGTTAGGGGATTGTCTTATGGCTAGAGTCTGTGATTGAAGGCATGTTTGTAGCTTGTTCAAGGGATGGGTGAAGTTCACTAGGGTTTTCATGTCACATAGCGGGCATTGACATTGGTTTCTTAATAACTACACCTCTGTGAGATTCAGTTAACCTTCTACTAGCAAGGTGATGTGGGAAGAGAGATTGCTTAATGTTCAGGGAAAGAAATAAGTAAATGTGTAGCAAACTTTTTTTAGTCTTCTCTCGAGTACAAGTTATACCTTTTTTTAAAGTCCTTTCATTTGTTAAAATAATATTCATATAAGCAAAGATGGCCTCACACTGTGGAACAAGTACAATAAATGTGCCATAAGAATGTCTTTAGCTGACATTCTTTGCTTTTATCCTTTCTCGGGCTGTATTCATCATCATTTTATGTCACCATGAAGTCTGCTATCAATGATTGAAGATTAAGATTATATTCACTATCACAATTTCAATCTCTCAGGTTTCCTCCTTGCTTCCATCCTCTGAATTTCCCCCTAACAATATTGATCATCTTATTATACCCATCTTGACACGGTGTTGTTTGGTTTCCCATCTTACAAGATGGCTACTTGTGGTTTCGGGTAGTTACTACATTCAAACCTGCGTGTAGTTCATAATTTAATTTCCTAACACAGATTTAGTCACCCTAAACACAATATACATTTTCTTTGCAATGGAGGGTCAATGCCTCTTCTTATTTATGATCACCAATCCATGCACCCCTACATTACCCCTTCCTTTACCCCTCTCTCCAATCAACCCTCTTATGTCTTTACCCATGTGATGTAAGCTGTTTGATTTAGTATGGTGTGTGATGTCATGATCCCTCTCGTGACAGAGCAATCCTAGTTGAGCAATCCAAGCCGGGTGTCTTGTAGTACCATTAAACTCAATAGTGGCATCCTGTATCTGGGATGGTCACAGAGCTCATGAAGTAATCATGGATGGACGATGTCGATCGGTAGCATCCTTTCCTCCAACCTCACCGTCCAGATTAATCACTGATATCTGCTAGGAGAGGTGCGGGAGTAGTGATGTCAAAGAAAAGATGACAGACAAAGATAACGTTGGTCCTGAATGAAGGAGTGCTTTCATCATATTCACCTCTTCACCAGCAGTAGAGATGAGAAAGAATCTTTAGTAAACTGTTAACTCAAGTTTAAACATCCAGGATTTTGATAAAGAGGAGGTACAATAATGATAGAAAAAACAATTGACGAGCAAAAGTAAATAAATAAATGAATAAATAAATAAATAAGTAAAGGATTAAACAAATAAATATAATGATATATTAATATATTAATATATTAATATATTAGTAAATGAAAAGTTCTTTGAATTTTAGGATTCCTTAAGAAGGGTCATCGTCTCAAGGGGGGGGGGGTACAATCCTATAATTGTGTACTTGGAAGGTGTTATCTATGTAGAAATATGTATTCATTAAGTTGTTCTCATATGATTTTATTTTTTTTAAATAGTTTTCTCCCATGATAGAGAGAAGTAGAATAGAGGAGGTAGAAAAAGAGGGAAAAGGAAATGAGGGTGGGGGGTGGAGGTAGGTATAAGTCATCCAAGGTCATGTTTTTTAACCCTTGTATTTTATTTTCTTCAGAAATCAATCATTATTTGGACTAGACAGCCTTGCACCAATACAAATGGCAGTATTGATTAAAATTATCAACTTTGGTCTTGACATGAGAGACTTTCTTTTCATTTCACTCTTTCTCTCTCTCTCTCTCTCTCTCTCTTTATGTCTCTGTTTGTCTGTCTCTTTTTGTTTGTTCATACATGGAATCAATTCAATCCAGTTATGTCCATGTACATCTCCATAGTTTTCTATATATGGTATAATTCCTCTACAGTATTTTCTGGACATGCCCCTTTTTCTGTCCATCTTTCATCATGACTCTGCCTGGCTTTCAATCATCCCTGTCTCTCACTAATTCAATTCATCTCTTCATTCACTTCCATCTTGTCTCTCCAATCTTCCAAAATTCGTCGCCCAATCCATCTTGGTCTCACAAGCTCCTATGGATGCCATGGCGATCATCATTAGTAACCATGGTGCATCCTACGGTCATCTGGATTGGTCATAAGCCTCTGACCAATGCATCCAACTGTCTCCTAAACTAAAAGAGTTTCCCATCCCTGCCCTATCTGGAAAAGTGGATAGAATATATCTGTCAAAAGACTCTGGATTAACAATGAGTGCATTACTAGCTTTTAAGATATTTGAGGTCAGTGAATCATAAATATATTTTGAAAGCTGGTTGAATCCACAGAATGACAGGGTGGTCTTGTTAGCAAGATCTGCATTAGTAATCATATGCAGAAATAGAAAATGGAATAAAAATTGTCTGTTATATCATTTGCCTTAGTATTTCTTCTTTATTCTATTAAATACAGACTTGACCTTGTCACACATCATCCTCTTCTTATAATATCCATTGTTAAATCACAAAAGTTTGAGTATATTGTAGATACATATATCATTATCATAAAGCAAATTCTTTTAGGGGCTTAACAAACTATCTATGTATTTTTATGCACATAAAGTTGAGGTTCCTCCTTGTCATTTTGAGTATCTCCATGCTTGCTTCCCTCTGCCCTGCTTCCTGCCTTCATCACCAGCCAGTCATATCTCTTCTTAAATATGATGAATGTGACTGCCTTGTCCCCATCAATAACACCAAGTCACAACTATGCCTAACATTGCCCATTTAATTTGAAACCTAACCAGACCTTTCTATCTGAGAGTCATCCCAGTGCTACAGCCTGTAAGGTACAACATTCATTATTCACTGGAATGTCAGCATCGGCCGAACAGCAGAGAAGCGGCTAGAAGTGAATAGAGCCATCTCGGTTTACCAGAACACAAATCATCTTCCAAACAGTGAGTTTTTCTCACACCTTACACAGGAGTCATGTGATCCCCCCCCTTGTGCAATTTTGTTTAGGAGATGAAATAATACCTAATAAATTATGACGGTGGCGTTTCGGATGACAGGATGGTCAAACGTAGTTAACGAACAGTCTCTTGAGGTGAGATAGTGACAGTAGTCATGCTGTTTTCACCAAGGCTCTCATATTGTGTGCCTTTCTGATGAACATTAGCACTTTGGGATTAGAAATGGGACACGACTGTTGTGACTGGTTTTTCCACTTCAACAGATAAGGTTCACTTTCTCTGGGACAGTGAGAGTCATTCTGTAGAACTCAGTTATGATTTATGTCATTTTTGAATGATTTATCAATTCCTGATGACTAAGAATTTCATTACTTTATTCAGAACAATATGAAGCGTCTCTTCTATAGCATTAATATGTTCTATAATTTTATAATTAGGTTATGACTCAACTGGAAGAAAATATGCCACACTTAAATTACTTTTTGGTTTATTTATATTTTAAAACTTATAGCCAGATTTGAATGAGTATTATAAAAGAAATATGAGTAGTTTGGTATCACATTTATTCAAAGCATGCAGGATTTGTTTGTAAACTTTTATGAGCTTAATTGGTCTATCTTCAAGGACTCCTTGATTTTATTTAAGGCTTACTGTACTGAACTTCAAGAAACTACTACATTTCATTGCAATAATAGTAACGATTTAAACTACTGTATTAAGTCTTGATGTACAGATCTAACCATCATAGGATAATCTGACCATGTGGGTGAATTTCATCCCCCAAATTCACCCTAAAATCAAATCAATCAGCCGAGAGAAGATAAAAGTGCCAGCTCAAAGTATTAGGGAGAATAAGATATTAATCATTCTGCCATGAACTTTAGGGGATTAGTTAAAACAACTTCTCAAAAATAATTCTCTCTAGATCTGGTGCTGGCAGCTTGTCATATGCGATATATATTGAACCAATCCAGGGGTGATAAGAAATAGGATGTTTCACTTAAATTCCTCTAATTCAGCATGATCAGATATCAGGCAAAATGTAACCCCAAAATTATCCGATGATGAGACTTTTAGAAGCCAATAACTCGATCTCTGGTTTCATGCTAATAATGTGATGAATAAATAGTTATCATTCATGTCATGTTAAGGCATTTCAATCTTTTGATTCTAGTGGTTAATGTATAATTATAAGATTTGTTTATTTCATGTGATATATAAGAAACTTTAGTAAGTTGACACATAGTCTGTCTCAGTTTATGGTAGGTGAATGCTTTGATTTGCTGTTGATTTTCTTAATTTTCATTTTATAATCTCATATGCTTCAAATGCCTTTGAACCACCATTCTTCTTTTTAACTTTTCATTTGTCTTTCATTTGTGTCTGTCCACAGCTTCTTTTTCTAAACTTATTTACCTGGTATATTATTTCAACACTCTATGCTTCAAAAAGGTAGCATACAGCAGCTTGTGGCCAAACATGCATGTTACCAACTTTCTCTGCCTACAAACCTTATGATATCTTCAAATTTCAAAATGGAGGCTGTAGATGGGTTAAACAGATATTTCTGAAGTCAGTGACTTGTTAGACTCACTGGTAAACTCATAAGATATATCTTCATCATCCTTAACTAAGTCCAAATCCTTTGTCCAGCAATTCCTTTCCCAGACTAGCTAAAGATATTTCATTCTTCAGAGTGTTCTAAGATGACCAGACCTTTGATCACAATATCGTTTTTGATGTCATCAACGAAATATCCATATTTCAATCATAAGAGCCAAAATGTATGAAAACATGTATTCAAGATTGAGATTCATAGGGCAAGATTTGTAAGAATGATTTGCTATTAGAAAGAATTGTATCATTTCAAGTAAATGAAGTATCTGATTTAATAGTAACGCAGAGCCTGAAGTTATGTAGAGAAGACTACTAGATTACCCTGTGGATACTGTATTGGCTTGGAAGATGGTAAAGTTATAATCTTCAAGACACATCGTATCATCTGTCCCTATTTTGAGCAGTTTAGTTGTCAAAACTGATCACCATTGATATCAAGATGATCTGTCACTCATGGTGCAATGAGTTTTCCATTGTTGAGGATGTAGTCAAACATAAACATCCTGAGAGTTATCTATCCCTTGACTCATGCTTTCCTCATTCTATGTCAACTTTGAATACTATCATGAGCAGATGTTGTGAAATGTGTGTGCTTCCAACAGAGATGTTAAACACATCTTCCTTATGGCTAACTTGATAGTTTTAACCACATTCAGTCGACTGCAGAGCAGTAATTACATTTTCGCGAGAAGTCTTTATCATCCCAATTGTGTGGAAAATTGGGCATTTCCTTCAGTTGTGCTTTTCCTATTCATTTAATCAGAGAAGCCAAAATGAGATAACTTGTTTGTCAGTTTAGATAAGAGCATAGAAAATGCTCCTACAGGAAAAGACATTAGAAAAAGTCTTTCACTAACCTTCTTTGATGTCTGTCTTTGTTTTAAAGGTAGAAAAGGAAGACATGATTACAAGATGACATGATTTCTTCCTTTCTGGCTAACCAATATTTTTCTTCAGAAATTTCTCCTCATTCTCGATTCACATATCAATATATTTCCTACCCAGGTATATTATGATTTTGATGGTTTGAAAATTTACTGATGAAGTGACTAATATCTGTCTGTATCTGTCTGGATATTGAAAAGAAATAAATAAATATCAGCTCATGTCAGTTCAAATAAACTTTTAGTTAATAACGTTGTTATGATGTGATGTTCCTTTAAAGTCTAGACACCTATCTCTAGAGATTGGGAATGTGTTCAATGATGAGATATAATTTGACCTTCCTGTAAACATTGCCCATAGGCTACATGAATTTCATGTTCCCCAATTTACTTGCGTTTCCTTCTTTGCCCAAGTGCAAGTATGTGGGATTCCTCCATTTTTTCCTTCAGCCTTTTCTTTCTGTCTGCCCTTTATGCTAGAACTTATCATTGACTTTCATTTGTCATACACTTTCAAATATCTACAAGCTTACTTATTCAAGAGGGTTTTAGATAAGTTATGTGCCTTGTTTCTCAATTCATTCCCCCCTTTTGATTGTGATTTAAAAAAAAAAACCTAGAGCAAAGAATATAATACATTCCCTTGCCCCAGTTGAGTTGGGACCTGACTTGAAGGAGGCCAATGTAGGCATAAGATGTCTCAAGTAGATGAACTTGTTACCATAGTCACTACTTTTCACTAGTCAAGTGCTAAAAACCAACTGTATAATGATAAGCTTTGAATGGAGAGGGAGCAAGATGGGGGAGAGAATAGGAATAAAGGAGGGCAAGTTTACATTTGAAAGGAAATGGCTTTTGTAAGTTACTGTCACATATCATTTTGAATGTAGGTAAAATTTGCAAGCTAATTTATAATATCATGATATTGTGTGTATGCTGAAAGGATGATATAACTCTCTTGAATGGAAGTGGAATTATAAGCCTACCTTTCAAGATTTGGAATTATAAACATTTTAAACCTCACAAACTCTGTGTTTGGTGTTTTGAAAAAGTCCAAATATCTTCCCTGATAATTCTACTTGCTAATTTGAGAAGTCCATAATTAAATATGGCATTTTAATCACCTCAACCTTTCTCGGCATGATAGATTTCAAAGTTTCGGTTTGTTACCTGACTCTTTTTGTTACGATTTTAGATGTGAACATACCATGGGTGTCTGGCGTGCCTACCAGGCATCCCCCATCACCTATTTATTTACTCAACCTCTGTATCTACTCCAGCAATGTCAAAACCAATCCAGTCGTATGTCACCTCTATCCCAGCTCCTGCCGTGCTGTGCTCCACTCTACCTCCCTCCACTCACAGTCTCCCAGCTGTAATGCTACTTCTAATTGCCTTCTCTCTCCATCTCTGTCACTCTCTTCCTCCCGATTCGCACTTGACTCTGCATTGTTGATGTTTTATTTTTTTCTCCCCTCCTGCTCGTTATCGGTCTGCCATGTTTTGAGGTTGATCTCTAAAGCAGTATAGATAGACACTGAGGAGAGTAAGGCAGGTTTGGCTGGCTGTATATCATGATAGGATGGATGCATGCTGTGATCTTGTAGCATATGAAGATAGGCAGTGTTAATCAAGAGAGCGTGTGAGCCCACCCCTCTTCTCCTCCTCCTAGTCAATTGCAAGGCGTCATGCTACTTAAACTAACAGTTACACTAGATGTGTGCAGCATGAGATAAGTGATGCATCGCCAGGCAACTTCATCTCCCATCACCCAGCGTTCTTCGAGAGCATCTCTTTCTCGGATACCCCAATTACGAGACGGTGGGGTGCGAATCCAGACTGGTTCGTCATGCCCGTAAGTACCTAAGACAATGTGCGACATCGCTGTAGGAAAGTTGATGAATTCATACTTTCATTTCATAGTTATGTGACAAATTTGTTACGCTGTCAAAGTCCGACAGCTGTCATTTTTTGATGATACAGGGTGGGCCCAGTGGTTGGTAGCATTTGGGAACCCCATGCTTGCTGTTTCTTAAATAGTTTTCATCAATGACTAGCTTTAACTTGATTTTGATTAAATTTGAGCATCTCTTGGATATTACTTTCAGTTCATGTGCAAGCTTGTCAATTTCAATAATACAACTGAAAGATTTTGATATTGAAATGAAGTCATGATTGAGATAGCAAGGACGTAGAGGAGCTAGATTCTTTTCTACAAGATGAAAGCTGAGACCTTTAGAGGTATTGACAGTGATCAACATCTTAAGCAGTGAATTTAACTCATTGAAGATTCACCCTGATACATATTATTGTAACTTAACTTATTGTAAATGCACATTTTTACTGAAAACAAGACTACCTCCATTGAGATGAGTAAATCTTGAGTCTATGAAGATCTCACAGTTTAGTATGACCTGTGATGAATAGTAAATATTTAATGTAGCATGATCTTATTAAGAAGGGGCTAAAGCCATAGGTGATGATGAGGAGAGATAATCTAAGGATGATTTGAATTGAAGATGTTTGGAGAAACCTATGATGGTATAAAAGAGTGATGTGATGACTAATGAAAATCTTTTCATAACTAAATCTAAGACCCAGTTTTTAACCATTGAAATGCTCTATCTACAAGGATGATCTGAGGTGATTGTCAGGCAGGCAGTGTGATACATGAACTCCCTGTGCCTAGAGCCAGGCTAATGTTCTCTCATCAGCACCCGGTGTAGCTCCAAATTGGGGAAGACAGTGACAAAACTAGGATTTAGCCGGCACCTGGCACCGATTGGATCTGATGAAAGAAATAATGATCCTTAAATGTTTTGTCTGTCAGTAGATGATAGAGACGTAGAGCATTAGAGGAAGGGAGGGGAGGCAAGTAAGCATGTGGGAATGTTCACCGTGGATCTAGGGATATTGCGTGACTATGCTGGGTTTTTATCCTCCTTAAGCATTAACATGGAAAGTGAACATGTCTGTTTTAAAGCAACACTGGCCTTTTGTATTTCCATGGTTGCTTTCATCTGAAGATGTTACAGTATTGAAAGGGTCTCTCCACTCTCCTCTTCTCTCTATCATCATTGGCTATCTTTTTCTCATCCATGATCTCTTTTTCTGTTTATATCTTCTTATTATTTTGTCTCACTCTGTCATTTTATGCACAATCTCCCTTAAATGTATGTTACTATTCACTAGTTATCTACGATTTAAAATTAGGTTTAAATTTCTCAACTCTCTACTCTAATTGAAGATATTCTACCTTATTATCTATGATGTGTGCTGATTTTAGCTTTAATTCCTCATATTTCATAGAATAATCTTTTTAAATACAGGGGTGTGCTAAAAGTGCAGTTGGGTTCCAGAGGGGTGATCGGTGTCAATGTATTTAGCTTTGATTCAATGCAGAAGGCTGCTTAGAGGATTGTTGTAGATATTTCTCTTTGTAAGAAGGCAATGGGATAAGGAATTTGAACTTGAACTTCTTTAGATATAAGGAATTTGAACTTGAGTGAAGGATGCATACTGAGCCGAAGTGTGACATATTCACATCTTGGTACTACCCTCTCATCTCTCTTTCTCTCTCTACTCTCTTATATTTTACACTTTATCATTCTAGTCATTCTATTTTATTTCATCTCTGCACATAATTTCTATTTTGATGGAGTGATAGAATGTTGTCTCATTTTCTCTGTTCTGTTATGATTCAGACAAAATTTAACTTGTGCCCCCTTCATTTCTCTCTCTTTCTCTCTCCCTCCCTCCCCCTCTCTTTCTCATTTTTCTTTATCTCTTGTTTTCTCTCTCTATATTTCTATTTCTATCTGTATTATCAGTTTCTCTTACTCCTTCAAATATATTTCAACACATTGTTCTCATCTCTCTGGATCATTTCATTTCATCTTGCCTTGTATTCTTTCCCTCTTCCACTCCCCCACCTCAAATCAATTGCTTCTTCTCCACAATTGGCTTGTAACTCAGCAGCCCAATAGCCCCTTAGGAGTATTCCTATGTCTATCGATCGCAATGATATAGCCAGGATGCATTCAATACTTCATTTGTTTTCACAGGGTTTTCTAAGATAATAGCTGGAAGACAGGAGTTTTCTCTTACCAGAATGGCTGTAGGGTTTACATAGCTATAGTGTCATTATACCACACACCCCCATACAACATTGCAGCATTCTTATATCCCCCAAAATTGTTCTGCAGTTTCAAGAATGTGCAATATGCATGTAGGTGTTCGCGCATACAAACAAATTCTTTTAAGTTTGTTAGTAAATTCATTCAAATCTTCCTGACTCCTTTCTCAATCCTTCATAGAAGTATCAGAATATTGACCCATCTTACAATGGAAACCATATCACTCCTCCTCTCTTTTTATTCTTTCTGCAGAAGTAAAAAAGAAAAAGATTTACACAATTCTTTATAGAGCATTATATTGCTGAATTACAATATATTGTATACCTAGCCTTACCTCAAAGCAACATGAAATTCTACACTTTTCTTGTAACTCTGGCTCAAACTTGACATTTTGAAGGATGCAAAATGAAATTCAATATTTTCTCTTTCTGTTTTGCTTGTCAGTTGCTTGATTTTGACCTATACTTGAAACTAGTCATCGATCTGCTTTCCCTGTTACCATTCATCAAAACCATGCCTGAATCGAACTATTTTGTGTCATTTCTTATAACAATCTGTTGTACACTGTCAAGTCTACTCGACTGAGTGATTGAATGTTTAGATGCCTGGTAAGGATTTATTATCTTCATGCCATTCTTAGAATCATTTACAGATTGATTTGGGCCCCTAATATTTGACATTGAAAGCTAGAATTCTAATTGATTTCTTATCTTGAGGTGTATCATTGTGAGCAAGAACAACCGATGCCTTGGAGCACATTGAACCAGCAAGGATGGTGAGGTTTTTTCAAGCCATGGATCAATAACTGATTACCACAAATACCAATAAAATAACTGTTAGTGATTATCATTTAGAGCCAACATAGAAAAGGAGGCCATTTTCTGTCACAATTTCAAAAAATTTGCTTCTACTCTCTTAATGCACAGTGACAGATGAAGGGTATAGATGAACCCCCATCTTTCAAGTTCATTTTAGTTGCATAAAAGAGGTTTTGATAGGGCTTGGCTGTTACCTCAACCGATGAAGCACACCAATGAGTGTTAAGGTCTGGGTAGGGGTGATCCATCATATGTAACTCTGTACATAATAACCTGTCAGGGGGATTGGTAGGAGGGGATTCATCAACTCTATGACTGGTATGGAGTGGACAGCCAATGGATTAGACAGGATTGGACAGGGTACATGATGAAAGGTAGAATGAGTAATAGAGAGAGAGAGAGAGAGAGAGAGAAGTGGGGGAGAGAAAAGAAAAGAAGGAGAGGAGGAAAGAGAAAAGCAGTCTAAGAAGGGTTTGGGGTCATTCACCCATTCAGCTCTTACTACATCCTAACGCTCTGGAGACTAATCGTTTTCTCAGCCTGTTGCTTTCCCTTCATAGCTCCCACAGCTTTTATTTATATTTGAATCACGTTATGAATAAAATATCTTGGGTTTTATATTCAAAATTTAGTAAAGCATTTTTGTTAATTTAATTGTTTATGTCAGTAGACTTTGCTAATGATTATGCTATTGAAATGAAAAATGATTTTTCTAGAGAGATAGATGAATGGAAATGGTTGATATAGTAAAATATAATATGCAAAGATTTCTAAGGAACATAATAAAGTGACATGAGGTTTCTATAGGCTTCTACCAACCTCAAACTGTAGTAAGCGAGCTTTAAAGCAATGCGAGAAGGGGAGAGCTTGAGAGTGAGATGGACAGACAGAGAGAGGGGTCGGGAGAGAGGGGAGAAAGAGATGAAAAGTGATACATGAGAAGAGAGTGAGAGAAGAAAAAAGAATATAAAGAGAACAGCAGATAGGGAGGGAGAGAGAGAGAGAGAGAGAGAGAGAGGGAGGGGGAGTGGAGAAGGGAAGGAAATGCAGTGAGAGAAAGAGAAAGGGGCGAAAAACACTAATCTGTAACTGAGGTCAGTAACCCTTCCCCTGACTGTAGCTCATTACTTAAAGGCTTTGACTTTGAGCTATTTCTGATGAGAAATGATCCATCTCGCTTGCACCAATATATCATACTCTTTTCTAAAAATCTTCTTCTTTTGCAGTGTCAATGGCATTTCCTCATCAATTATAATGAGATGTATTATATGCCTTGTCTATATCCCCTTCCTTACTTACATGTACAGCATAGCTTTTGAAGATGAATCATAAAGTATGATGCATAGAATCTTAAATTGTCTGCTTCTTTATGGAAATTGTCCAGTGTGAGGAATTGAGAGTTGGCTTAGAGAAGTCCAGAAGCAAGGCAAATGCCTAAAGGACATCATCTTTAATTCTAGTCCTCAGCCCCGCTTCGTCTCAGAGAATGGTTTCAGACGATTTGATGTCGCAAAGAGTTCCAACTCATTGGTGTTAGGAAAATCAATCCCGTCATCAATTCTCGATGGTGATCGTTAGAGCCCCTCTGGCCATCATTCACTATTTCTGCATGAAAATTGCCAGTGAATATTTTGGATGGTTGGTCTTCTTGCCCCCTGTGTCAGAGCAGCCAATTACAAGCCATAATGCCATGCCCTCTTCACTTATATTCCTCTCATAGCCTCAGCCTTTAGATGTGCTATGCCGATTTTCAGTTTTACGATCAAACAGAGCAGAGGTATAAATTTTATTCCCTCGTTAACCTTTAGAGAAGAAAATCATTTGACTTCCAAGCGACTGTGTATTTCTTGTGTAACCTTTACCCACCTGGGGTTTGTTAGTGTGATTAGTGATATTAATTGCAAGCAATGTGTTTTAATGTGAAAACTGACCTATGATGGAGGTCAGTGAAGAAGTGTCCTCAAGTAAGAACCAGCTCCTCTACCTTTCATTCCAAGTGCCACTTCAACCAATTTTTTGGAATTATTTCATTATTGCAATTGTTTCTGGAAGGGGTAAAAGCTGAATCATACTTTTCAATTTGATCATTGGTTTGTAGAGCTTGAGGATAAGGGACATTTACCCTTCTACCTGAATTGATTTGCATGAATTAAGCTGTTCCTCAATCTAGATAAACGTTAATGATTCATTTGAGCTCTTCACACTAATAGCCTTTGTGCCTGAAGGATGATAATCTAGTGAGGGCGGTGTGGTAGAATGTAAGATACAACGGAAGCTGAGAGACTTTATTTCCCCTCTGGTTTCTTCGCATGTCTTTGAAGTTTTCAAGAGTGAGCAAGTCTCAGAATAACTAATCATTTGCCAGTTGGGATGTGTATTTTTGATAAATAAGAAATTTAGCATAGGGTAAGAGACATCACCTCATTTATCTCATGTGATACTTACCAGAATGATCTGTTAACTCTCAAGTGCTACAGCAGACTTTATTACTATTAGTTCATTTTCGGCAAGTTCACAGAACATGAATCATCATTTTTATGTTGTGTTTTATGTTGTTCAAACAGTTGTTTAAATTGCTTCATTTTACCTGTAATGGCTCTTAACTCTCAAAAAAACCGATTGCAATTCAGTGGTTGGCGGCTTTCATACGATTAGTTTAGTTTGCGATGTTAAGAAAGACATTATTTTGATCATGAGTGTGGTTGGGCATAGTTAAAGTAGACATGATTTATAATCATTCACAAGTTCAATGACAGGGGTCCTGACTATTTTCCAACTGCATGAATGTTCTACTAAGCACTACAGAAGAAATAAACCTGCATGCAGTACCAAGTAGTGTGACCCATAGATTACACTGAATTGAGCACTGCCTTCATACAATCAAAGAGAGCTTGTTCCTTGTTTCAATCGATATTGAATCTGAAGATGAATCAAAACAAGATATTTCCTATATTTGAGGAAAACACCTTAAATCAGGAACTATTCATTTAGTGTGACAGGATGGATAGATGCCTAGGAAATGTTTTGATTTATCTTATCATGAGCATCAGTTATGATCATGACCTTAGGGTTCAGATCGAGAAGTCACACTCCATTAAAGACAAACATATTTTTGTCGACATGATTTGCATGAATTCAAATCGACAGATCTTATCTTTATATCATGCAGCAAACCAATCTTCATTCCATAAATAGAAAGGGCCAATGTCTTATCTCATTTCCAGGGATTTTATTTGTTTTTCATTGAATTTATTTTTGTAATTCATCTGTTCAAGGGCTTTATAGTTGGAATTTGAAAAATATAGATCGATAAAATTAAGGTGTAGAAATGTGTGTGGAACAACTGGAAACAAGTCTCAGATTCCTTGTTATGCCCATCAATCAATTTTTGTTGTTGTAGTTTGCCTTACATGATTGATTATTTCATTTGTTTTGTTCTGTAATTTGTTGTCCTTCGATGTCTCTCACTCTGTATCTTCATCTGTCTTTCTTTCTCTCATGTATTTATTCTTCCTATATAATTTCTATATAAATGTAAAATTACTTTTTTATAGAAGCTTTTTGGGGGGACTGTAG